>OY804582.1:67813593-68039183 GCA_963680875.1 Bathymodiolus brooksi
CACCACCAAAAGCAAAACACAGAAAACTAAAGAGATGAGAAACACGAACACCACCGAAAACACAACACAGAAAACTAGAGATGAGAAACACGGACACCACCAAAAAACACAACACAGAAAACTAAAGAGATGAGAAACACGGACACCACCAAAAACACAACACAGAAAACTAGAGATGAGAAACACGGACACCACCAAAAACAAAACACAGAAAACTAGAGATGAGAAACACGGACACCACCAAAAAAAAAACACAGAAAACTAAAGAGATGAGAAACACGGACACCACCAAAAACAAAACACAGAAAACTAAAGAGATGAGAAACACGGACACCACCAAAAACAAAACACAGAAAACTAAAGAGATGAGAAACACGGACACCACCAAAAACACAACACAGAAAACTAAAGAGATGAGAAGCACAGACACCACCAAAACACAACACAGAAAACTAAAGAGATGAGAAACACGGACACCACCAAAAACACAACACAGAAAACTAAAGAGATGAGAAACACGGACACCACCAAAAACACAACACAGACAACTAAAGAGATGAGAAACACGGACACCACCAAAAACACAACACAGAAAACTAAAGAGATGAGAAACACGGACACCACCAAAAACACAACACAGAAAACTAAAGAGATGAGAAACACGGACACCACCAAAAACACAACACAGAAAACTAAAGAGATGAGAAACACGGACACCACCAAAAACACAACACAGAAAACTAGAGATGAGAAACACGGACACCACCAAAAACACAACACAGAAAACTAAAGAGATGAGAAACACGGACACCACCAAAAACACAACACAGAAAACTAAAGAGATGAGAAACACGAACACCACCAAAAACACAACACAGAAAACTAGAGATGAGAAACACGGACACCACCAAAAACACAACACAGAAAACTAAAGAGATGAGAAACACGGACACCACCAAAAACACAACACAGAAAACTAAAGAGATGAGAAACACGGACACCACCAAAAACACAACACAGAAAACTAGAGATGAGAAGCACGGACACCACCAAAAACACAACACAGAAAACTAAAGAGATGAGAAACACGGACACCACCAAAAACAAAACACAGAAAAACTAAAGAGATGAGAAACACGGACACCACCAAAAACAAAACACAGAAAACTAAAGAGATGAGAAACACGAACACCACCGAAAACACAACACAGAAAACTAGAGATGAGAAACACGACACCACCAAAAACACAACACAGAAAACTAAAGAGATGAGAAACACGGACACCACCAAAAACACAACACAGAAAACTAGAGATGAGAAACACGACACCACCAAAAACACAACACAGAAAACTAGAGATGAGAAACACGGACACCATCAAAAACACAACACAGAAAACTAAAGAGATGAGAAACACCGACACCACCAAAAACACAACACAGAAAACTAAAGAGATGAGAAACACAGACACCACCAAAAACACAACACAGAAAACTAAAGAGATGAGAAACACGGACACCACCAAAAACACAACACAGAAAACTAGAGATGAGAAACACGGACACCACCAAAAACACAACACAGAAAACTAGAGATGAGAAACACGGACACCACCAAAAACACAACACAGAAAACTAAAGAGATGAGAAACACGGACACCACCAAAAACACAACACAGACAACTAAAGAGATGAGAAACACGGACACCACCAAAAACACAACACAGAAAACTAGAGATGAGAAACACGGACACCACCAAAAACACAACACAGAAAACTAAAGAGATGAGAAACACGGACACCACCAAAAACACAACACAGAAAACTAGAGATGAGAAACACGGACACCACCAAAAACACAACACAGAAAACTAAAGAGATGAGAAACACGGACACCACCAAAAACACAACACAGAAAACTAAAGAGATGAGAAACACGGACACCACCAAAAACACAACACAGAAAACTAAAGAGATGAGAAACACGGACACCACCAAAAACACAACACAGAAAACTAGAGATGAGAAACACGACACCACCAAAAACACAACACAGAAAACTAGAGATGAGAAACACGGACACCATCAAAAACACAACACAGAAAACTAAAGAGATGAGAAACACGGACACCACCAAAAACACAACACAGAAAACTAAAGAGATGAGAAACACAGACACCACCAAAAACACAACACAGAAAACTAAAGAGATGAGAAACACGGACACCACCAAAAACACAACACAGAAAACTAGAGATGAGAAACACGGACACCACCAAAAACAAAACACAGAAAACTAGAGATGAGAAACACGGACACCACCAAAAACACAACACAGAAAACTAAAGAGATGAGAAACACGGACACCACCAAAAACACAACACAGAAAACTAGAGATGAGAAACACGACACCACCAAAAACACAACACAGAAAACTAGAGATGAGAAACACGGACACCATCAAAAACACAACACAGAAAACTAAAGAGATGAGAAACACCGACACCACCAAAAACACAACACAGAAAACTAAAGAGATGAGAAACACAGACACCACCAAAAACACAACACAGAAAACTAAAGAGATGAGAAACACGGACACCACCAAAAACACAACACAGAAAACTAGAGATGAGAAACACGGACACCACCAAAAACACAACACAGAAAACTAGAGATGAGAAACACGGACACCACCAAAAACACAACACAGAAAACTAAAGAGATGAGAAACACGGACACCACCAAAAACACAACACAGACAACTAAAGAGATGAGAAACACGGACACCACCAAAAACACAACACAGAAAACTAGAGATGAGAAACACGGACACCACCAAAAACACAACACAGAAAACTAAAGAGATGAGAAACACGGACACCACCAAAAACACAACACAGAAAACTAGAGATGAGAAACACGGACACCACCAAAAACACAACACAGAAAACTAAAGAGATGAGAAACACGGACACCACCAAAAACACAACACAGAAAACTAAAGAGATGAGAAACACGGACACCACCAAAAACAAAACACAGAAAACTAAAGAGATGAGAAACACGGACACCACCAAAAACACAACACAGAAAACTAAAGAGATGAGAAACACGGACACCACCAAAAACACAACACAGAAAACTAGAGATGAGAAACACGACACCACCAAAAACACAACACAGAAAACTAGAGATGAGAAACACGGACACCATCAAAAACACAACACAGAAAACTAAAGAGATCAGAAACACGGACACCACCAAAAACACAACACAGAAAACTAAAGAGATGAGAAACACAGACACCACCAAAAACACAACACAGAAAACTAAAGAGATGAGAAACACGGACACCACCAAAAACACAACACAGAAAACTAGAGATGAGAAACACGGACACCACCAAAAACAAAACACAGAAAACTAGAGATGAGAAACACGGACACCACCAAAAACACAACACAGAAAACTAAAGAGATGAGAAACACGGACACCACCAAAAACACAACACAGACAACTAAAGAGATGAGAAACACGGACACCACCAAAAACACAACACAGAAAACTAAAGAGATGAGAAACACGGACACCACCAAAAACACAACACAGAAAACTAAAGAGATGAGAAACACGGACACCACCAAAAACACAACACAGAAAACTAAAGAGATGAGAAACACGGACACCACCAAAAACAAAACACAGAAAACTAGAGATGAGAAACACGTACACCACCAAAAACACAACACAGAAAACTAAAGAGATGAGAAACACGGACACCACCAAAAACACAACACAGAAAACTAAAGAGATGAGAAACACGGACACCACCAAAAACACAACACAGAAAACTAGAGATGAGAAACACGGACACCACCAAAAACACAACACAGAAAACTAAAGAGATGAGAAACACGGACACCACCAAAAGCACAACACAGAAAACTAAAGAGATGAGAAACACGGACACCACCAAAAACAAAACACAGAAAACTAAAGAGATGAGAAACACGGACACCACCAAAAACACAACACAGAAAACTAAAGAGATGAGAAACACGGACACCACCAAAAACACAACACAGAAAACTAAAGAGATGAGAAACACGGACACCACCAAAAACACAACACAGAAAACTAAAGAGATGAGAAACACGGACACCACCAAAAACACAACACAGAAAAGTAGAGATGAGAAACACGGACACCACCAAAAACACAACACAGAAAACTAAAGAGATGAGAAACACGGACACCACCAAAAACAAAACACAGAAAACTAAAGAGATGAGAAACACGGACACCACCAAAAACAAAACACAGAAAACTAAAGAGATGAGAAACACGGACACCACCAAAAACACAACACAGAAAACTAGAGATGAGAAACACGACACCACCAAAAACACAACACAGAAAACTAAAGAGATGAGAAACACGGACACCACCAAAAACACAACACAGAAAACTAGAGATGAGAAACACGGACACCACCAAAAAAACAACACAGAAAACTAGAGATGAGAAACACGGACACCACCAAAAACAAAACACAGAAAACTAAAGAGATGAGAAACACGGACACCACCAAAAACACAACACAGACAACTAAAGAGATGAGAAACACGGACACCACCAAAAACACAACACAGAAAACTAAAGAGATGAGAAACACGGACACCACCAAAAACACAACACAGAAAACTAAAGAGATGAAAAACACGAACACCACCAAAAACACAACACAGAAAACTAGAGATGAGAAACACGGACACCACCAAAAATACAACACAGAAAACTAAAGAGATGAGAAACACGGACACCACCAAAAACACAACACAGAAAACTAAAGAGATGAGAAACACGGACACCACCAAAAACACAACACAGAAAACTAAAGAGATGAGAAACACGGACACCACCAAAAACACAACACAGAAAACTAAAGAGATGAGAAACACGGACACCACCAAAAACACAACACAGAAAACTAAAGAGATGAGAAACACGGACACCACCAAAAACACAACACAGAAAACTAGAGATGAGAAACACGGACACCACCAAAAACACAAAACAGAAAACTAAAGAGATGAGAAACACGGACACCACCAAAAACAAAACACAGAAAACTAAAGAGATGAGAAACACGGACACCACCAAAAGCAAAACACAGAAAACTAAAGAGATGAGAAACACGAACACCACCGAAAACACAACACAGAAAACTAGAGATGAGAAACACGGACACCACCAAAAACACAACACAGAAAACTAAAGAGATGAGAAACACGGACACCACCAAAAACACAACACAGAAAACTAGAGATGAGAAACACGGACACCACCAAAAACAAAACACAGAAAACTAGAGATGAGAAACACGGACACCACCAAAAAAAAAACACAGAAAACTAAAGAGATGAGAAACACGGACACCACCAAAAACAAAACACAGAAAACTAAAGAGATGAGAAACACGGACACCACCAAAAACAAAACACAGAAAACTAAAGAGATGAGAAACACGGACACCACCAAAAACACAACACAGAAAACTAAAGAGATGAGAAGCACAGACACCACCAAAAACACAACACAGAAAACTAAAGAGATGAGAAACACGGACACCACCAAAAACACAACACAGAAAACTAAAGAGATGAGAAACACGGACACCACCAAAAACACAACACAGACAACTAAAGAGATGAGAAACACGGACACCACCAAAAACACAACACAGAAAACTAAAGAGATGAGAAACACGGACACCACCAAAAACACAACACAGAAAACTAAAGAGATGAGAAACACGGACACCACCAAAAACACAACACAGAAAACTAAAGAGATGAGAAACACGGACACCACCAAAAACACAACACAGAAAACTAGAGATGAGAAACACGGACACCACCAAAAACACAACACAGAAAACTAAAGAGATGAGAAACACGGACACCACCAAAAACACAACACAGAAAACTAAAGAGATGAGAAACACGAACACCACCAAAAACACAACACAGAAAACTAGAGATGAGAAACACGGACACCACCAAAAACACAACACAGAAAACTAAAGAGATGAGAAACACGGACACCACCAAAAACAAAACACAGAAAACTAAAGAGATCAGAAACACGGACACCACCAAAAACAAAACACAGAAAACTAAAGAGATGAGAAACACGAACACCACCGAAAACACAACACAGAAAACTAGAGATGAGAAACACGACACCACCAAAAACACAACACAGAAAACTAAAGAGATGAGAAACACGGACACCACCAAAAACACAACACAGAAAACTAGAGATGAGAAACACGGACACCACCAAAAAAACAACACAGAAAACTAGAGATGAGAAACACGGACACCACCAAAAACAAAACACAGAAAACTAAAGAGATGAGAAACACGGACACCACCAAAAACACAACACAGACAACTAAAGAGATGAGAAACACGGACACCACCAAAAACAAAACACAGAAAACTAAAGAGATGAGAAACACGGACACCACCAAAAACACAACACAGAAAACTAAAGAGATGAAAAACACGAACACCACCAAAAACACAACACAGAAAACTAGAGATGAGAAACACGGACACCACCAAAAATACAACACAGAAAACTAAAGAGATGAGAAACAAGGACACCACCAAAAACACAACACAGAAAACTAAAGAGATGAGAAACACGGACACCACCAAAAACACAACACAGAAAACTAAAGAGATGAGAAACACGGACACCACCAAAAACACAACACAGAAAACTAAAGAGATGAGAAACACGGACACCACCAAAAACACAACACAGAAAACTAAAGAGATGAGAAACACGGACACCACCAAAAACACAACACAGAAAACTAGAGATGAGAAACACGGACACCACCAAAAACACAACACAGAAAACTAAAGAGATGAGAAACACGAACACCACCGAAAACACAACACAGAAAACTAGAGATGAGAAACACGACACCACCAAAAACACAACACAGAAAACTAAAGAGATGAGAAACACGGACACCACCAAAAACACAACCCAGAAAACTAGAGATGAGAAACACGGACACCACCAAAAAAACAACACAGAAAACTAGAGATGAGAAACACGGACACCACCAAAAACAAAACACAGAAAACTAAAGAGATGAGAAACACGGACACCACCAAAAACACAACACAGACAACTAAAGAGATGAGAAACACGGACACCACCAAAAACAAAACACAGAAAACTAAAGAGATGAGAAACACGGACACCACCAAAAACACAACACAGAAAACTAAAGAGATGAAAAACACGAACACCACCAAAAACACAACACAGAAAACTAGAGATGAGAAACACGGACACCACCAAAAATACAACACAGAAAACTAAAGAGATGAGAAACACGGACACCACCAAAAACACAACACAGAAAACTAAAGAGATGAGAAACACGGACACCACCAAAAACACAACACAGAAAACTAAAGAGATGAGAAACACGGACACCACCAAAAACACAACACAGAAAACTAAAGAGATGAGAAACACGGACACCACCAAAAACACAACACAGAAAACTAAAGAGATGAGAAACACGGACACCACCAAAAACACAACACAGAAAACTAGAGATGAGAAACACGGACACCACCAAAAACACAACACAGAAAACTAAAGAGATGAGAAACACGGACACCACCAAAAACAAAACACAGAAAACTAAAGAGATGAGAAACACGGACACCACCAAAAACAAAACACAGAAAACTAAAGAGATGAGAAACACGAACACCACCGAAAACACAACACAGAAAACTAGAGATGAGAAACACGACACCACCAAAAACACAACACAGAAAACTAAAGAGATGAGAAACACGGACACCACCAAAAACACAACACAGAAAACTAGAGATGAGAAACACGACACCACCAAAAACACAACACAGAAAACTAGAGATGAGAAACACGGACACCATCAAAAACACAACACAGAAAACTAAAGAGATGAGAAACACCGACACCACCAAAAACACAACACAGAAAACTAAAGAGATGAGAAACACAGACACCACCAAAAACACAACACAGAAAACTAAAGAGATGAGAAACACGGACACCACCAAAAACACAACACAGAAAACTAGAGATGAGAAACACGGACACCACCAAAAACACAACACAGAAAACTAGAGATGAGAAACACGGACACCACCAAAAACACAACACAGAAAACTAAAGAGATGAGAAACACGAACACCACCAAAAACACAACACAGACAACTAAAGAGATGAGAAACACGGACACCACCAAAAACACAACACAGAAAACTAAAGAGATGAGAAACACGGACACCACCAAAAACACAACACAGAAAACTAAAGAGATGAGAAACACGGACACCACCAAAAACACAACACAGAAAACTAAAGAGATGAGAAACACGGACACCACCAAAAACAAAACACAGAAAACTAGAGATGAGAAACACGGACACCACCAAAAACACAACACAGAAAACTAAAGAGATGAGAAACACGGACACCACCAAAAACACAACACAGAAAACTAAAGAGATGAGAAACACGGACACCACCAAAAACACAACACAGAAAACTAGAGATGAGAAACACGGACACCACCAAAAACACAACACATAAAACTAAAGAGATGAGAAACACGGACACCACCAAAAACACAACACAGAAAACTAAAGAGATGAGAAACACGGACACCACCAAAAACAAAACACAGAAAACTAAAGAGATGAGAAACACGGACACCACCAAAAACACAACACAGAAAACTAAAGAGATGAGAAACACAGACACCACCAAAAACACAACACAGAAAACTAAAGAGATGAGAAACACGGACACCACCAAAAACACAACACAGAAAAGTAAAGAGGTGAGAAACACGAACACCACCAAAAACACAACACAGAAAACTAAAGAGATGAGAAACACGGACACCACCAAAAACAAAACACAGAAAACTAAAGAGATGAGAAACACGGACACCACCAAAAACAAAACACAGAAAACTAAAGAGATGAGAAACACGAACACCACCGAAAACACAACACAGAAAACTAGAGATGAGAAACACGACACCACCAAAAACACAACACAGAAAACTAAAGAGATGAGAAACACGGACACCACCAAAAACACAACACAGAAAACTAGAGATGAGAAACACGGACACCACCAAAAAAACAACACAGCAAACTAGAGATGAGAAACACGGACACCGCCAAAAACAAAACACAGAAAACAAAAGAGATGAGAAACACGGACACCACCAAAAACACAACACAGACAACTAAAGAGATGAGAAACACGGACACCACCAAAAACAAAACACAGAAAACTAAAGAGATGAGAAACACGGACACCACCAAAAACACAACACAGAAAACTAAAGAGATGAAAAACACGAACACCACCAAAAACACAACACAGAAAACTAGAGATGAGAAACACGGACACAACCAAACATACAACACAGAAAACTAAAGAGATGAGAAACACGGACACCACCAAAAACACAACACAGAAAACTAAAGAGATGAGAAACACGGACACCACCAAAAACACAACACAGAAAACAAAAGAGATGAGAAACACGGACACCACCAAAAACACAACACAGAAAACTAAAGAGATGAGAAACACGGACACCACCAAAAACACAACACAGAAAACTAAAGAGATGAGAAACACGGACACCACCAAAAACACAACACAGAAAACTAGAGATGAGAAACACGGACACCACCAAAAACACAACACAGAAAACTAAAGAGATGAGAAACACGGACACCACCAAAAACAAAACACAGAAAACTAAAGAGATGAGAAACACGGACACCACCAAAAACAAAACACAGAAAACTAAAGAGATGAGAAACACGAACACCACCGAAAACACAACACAGAAAACTAGAGATGAGAAACACGACACCACCAAAAACACAACACAGAAAACTAAAGAGATGAGAAACACGGACACCACCAAAAACACAACACAGAAAACTAGAGATGAGAAACACGGACACCACCAAAAAACCAACACAGAAAACTAGAGATGAGAAACACGGACACCACCAAAAACAAAACACAGAAAACTAAAGAGATGAGAAACACGGACACCACCAAAAACACAACACAGAAAACTAAAGAGATGAGAAACACGGACACCACCAAAAACAAAACACAGAAAACTAAAGAGATGAGAAACACGGACACCACCAAAAACACAACACAGAAAACTAGAGATGAGAAACACGGACACCACCAAAAATACAACACAGAAAACTAAAGAGATGAGAAACACGGACACCACCAAAAACACAACACAGAAAACTAAAGAGATGAGAAACACGGACACCACCAAAAACACAACACAGAAAACTAAAGAGATGAGAAACACGGACACCACCAAAAACACAACACAGAAAACTAAAGAGATGAGAAACACGGACACCACCAAAAACACAACACAGAAAACTAGAGATGAGAAACACGGACACCACCAAAAACACAACACAGAAAACTAAAGAGATGAGAAACACGGACACCACCAAAAACAAAACACAGAAAACTAAAGAGATGAGAAACACGGACACCACCAAAAACAAAACACAGAAAACTAAAGAGATGAGAAACACGAACACCACCGAAAACACAACACAGAAAACTAGAGATGAGAAACACGACACCACCAAAAACACAACACAGAAAACTAAAGAGATGAGAAACACGGACACCACCAAAAACACAACACAGAAAACTAGAGATGAGAAACACGGACACCACCAAAAACAAAACACAGAAAACTAAAGAGATGAGAAACACGGACACCACCAAAAACAAAACACAGAAAACTAAAGAGATGAGAAACACGGACACCACCAAAAACACAACACAGAAAACTAAAGAGATGAGAAACACGGACACCACCAAAAACACAACACAGAAAACTAGAGATGAGAAACACGGACACCACCAAAAATACAACACAGAAAACTAAAGAGATGAGAAACACGGACACCACCAAAAACACAACACAGAAAACTAAAGAGATGAGAAACACGGACACCACCAAAAACACAACACAGAAAACTAGAGATGAGAAACACGGACACCACCAAAAATACAACACAGAAAACTAAAGAGATGAGAAACACGGACACCACCAAAAACACAACACAGAAAACTAAAGAGATGAGAAACACGGACACCACCAAAAACACAACACAGAAAACTAAAGAGATGAGAAACACGGACACCACCAAAAACACAACACAGAAAACTAAAGAGATGAGAAACACGGACACCACCAAAAACAAAACACAGAAAACTAAAGAGATGAGAAACACGGACACCACCAAAAACACAACACAGAAAACTAAAGAGATGAGAAACACGGACACCACCAAAAACACAACACAGAAAACTAAAGAGATGAGAAACACGGACACCACCAAAAACACAACACAGAAAACTAAAGAGATGAGAAACACGGACACCACCAAAAACACAACACAGAAAACTAAAGAGATGAGAAACACGGACACCACCAAAAACACAACACAGAAAACTAGAGATGAGAAACACGGACACCACCAAAAACACAACACATAAAACTAAAGAGATGAGAAACACGGACACCACCAAAAACACAACACAGAAAACTAAAGAGATGAGAAACACGGACACCACCAAAAACAAAACACAGAAAACTAAAGAGATGAGAAACACGGACACCACCAAAAACACAACACAGAAAACTAAAGAGATGAGAAACACAGACACCACCAAAAACACAACACAGAAAACTAAAGAGATGAGAAACACGGACACCACCAAAAACACAACACAGAAAAGTAAAGAGGTGAGAAACACGGACATCACCAAAAACACAACACAGAAAACTAAAGAGATGAGAAACACGGACACCACCAAAAACACAACACAGAAAACAAGAGATGAGAAACACGGACACCACCAAAAACACAACACAGAAAACTAAAGAGATGAGAAACACGGACACCACCAAAAACAAAACACAGAAAACTAAAGAGATGAGAAACACGGACACCACCAAAAACACAACACAGAAAACTAGAGATGAGAAACACGGACACCACCAGAAACACAACACAGAAAACTAAAGAGATGAGAAACACGGACACCACCAAAAACAAAACACAGAAAACTAAAGAGATGAGAAACACGGACACCACCAAAAGCAAAACACAGAAAACTAAAGAGATGAGAAACACGGACACCACCAAAAATACAACACAGAAAACTAAAGAGATGAGAAACACGGACACCACCAAAAACACAACACAGAAAACTAAAGAGATGAGAAACACGGACACCACCAAAAACAAAACACAGAAAACTAGAGATGACAAACACGGACACCACCAAAAACACAACACAGAAAACTAGAGATGACAAACACGGACACCACCAAAAATACAACACAGAAAACTAAAGAGATGAGAAACACGGACACCACCAAAAACACAACACATAAAACTAAAGAGATGAGAAACACGAACACCACCAAAAACACAACACATAAAACTAAAGAGATGAGAAACACGGACACCACCAAAAACCACAACACAGAAAAATAAAGAGATGAGCAACACGGACTCCACAAATAACAGGGGGTGTACCCAGGCGCCCGTGAAGGGCAAGCAGCTCCTGGCTCTTATAGGACACACGTCATGTCACTTATATAGTCAATATGTGTTGGACACCACTATGCACAAACACAAATCACGTAAATAAGACAAGAGCCCTCCTGCAAATAACTGGAGGGGAAAACGTACACAGAACATCGTTTTATGCGAAAGCATAACGGACATCACAACACGGAACTATGAACGTAACGATGCACAATAGGACAACATACAAAAAATACAAAGATGAGCAACACGGAAAACTGGCATTAATTAAGGGCCTTGCGAAGGATAAGAAGTTCCTGCTTCTTATAAGACACCCGTCGTGTTACTCATATATATAAATAAGTTCGTTAAAAGTCATGACAGTGATAGATGAAAGATAAATCAACGTAAAAGGTAAAAGATCCAGTGTAATCTGAGATATGAATATTTCGTTTTGAAGACCGTAGAAGTTTGTAGCAATAACTTCAACCTATGAGCAACGTAGCCTGGTTTGAGTAGTTTTTGCCTCAGCAACTGAAATCTGTCAATGAAATCACTGTAGTGAGCACAAGCTCTAGAATGACGTATGAGTTGTGAAATGTAAACTCCATACGCTGGCGATGCTGGAATGTTGCTACTAATGAAAGGGAAGTTGGCTATTGGAAAAATGAAATCATCATGTTTATCGTAGAGTTATTTTAATCTTCCGCGGTTGTCGATTTCAAGGTGAATGTCAAGGTAAGAAGCAGACTTTTCAGTGTCAGTAGTATCCTTTACTTCAAGCTCATTTGGATAGATGCAATGCAGATAATCACCGAATCAAAAATTGTTCAGTGACAGAACATCATCTATATAGCGAAAACTGGAATTAAAGGTTATTGAATTGAGCTAATTCTCAATATTTATTCTTGAGAAACCCTCGAAGGAAGTTTGCCTCATAAGTGTGTAAAAACAACTCGGCGTGTAGCGGAGCACAGTTTGTACCCATTGAAATATCCGTCCACCAAAAAATCGAACATTTGAATGATCCCGTCCTGTATTTTTGGATTTGGACAAATGTTCAATTCCCATTTAGAGAGATGCTCTGCTTAACATAAGTAGCAGTTAATTTTCCAATGGCAAACATACTCCAACCGGAAATCTAATTTTAAAATGTTATCTTTGAAAAACAAGCCGTTCTAGTATGCTCCCTATGTAGCACACGTTAATATAGTATGCTTCTGACCAATCTATTCATTAATTATGATTAAAGCAGACCAGACCTAAATTTAAGTTTGGTGCAGGACCAAGTCCGCTTTGACTAGACCAGAAAACAAACCAAAATGAATAAAAGCTGACATAAAATGTGCTATAATTACATCCCTTCCAGTGTAGCTCACGACTGCAATATGGTAGCTGGATGCACATATATTCTATCTATACAACCAATGCCCCAATCGCCAATAAATTTTAAGATAAGATCGTCCTATTCTAACAAGTCAATATAACCTCACAAGCATTCTAAAATGGCGTATGTTACTAATGTTTCTAGACTATTTTCTTGTGACATTTCGAAATATCTCATTTTAGTCTTCCGAAATTAACGACGTTATGAGTTGTATTGACAAATCAGGGTTATGG
The DNA here is from genome assembly GCA_963680875.1 of Bathymodiolus brooksi. Classification (NCBI taxonomy): domain Eukaryota; kingdom Metazoa; phylum Mollusca; class Bivalvia; order Mytilida; family Modiolidae; genus Bathymodiolus; species Bathymodiolus brooksi. The sequence goes on from OY804582.1 coordinate 67,827,930, forward strand.
TGTTTAATGCCATTTTCAAAAATAATTCAGTTATATCGTGGCGGTCAGTTTTATTGGTGGAGGAAGCCCGGAGAAGAACCACCGAGCTACCGGAAATAACTGATAAATTTTATCACATAATGGATAATTCAGTGATATGATACATAGTATGAATTTATACGACTGCTATGACAGGTATTTCCTACAATCAATTAGTTTTTCAACAAATTCCAATCAAATCCAAAAAGGAGCGATCGTATTAAATCATATCCAAGTATTTAAGTAAAGTATTTAGCATTCATATTCTTTAATCAGATTCCAAGACTTGTATTGCTTCTCTGGACACTGTACACTGCAACAAACAAATGCAGATAATATAGTATATCTTTATTCACTCCATAAAAATGACAAGATTTACAGACATGTAGCATAAAATATGTTATTAATCAACAATCACTCTCTGTCTATATATATATATATATATATATGTGTGTGTGTGTGTGTGTGTGTGTGTGTGTGATAATATACTTTCTTTTTCTTGTATGGACTTGTATGTTAACATTGACAGATATCAGAATCTAGACAGACCAGACAAATTCAATCAACAAACACCTAATCCAATTATTTTTTCAACAAATTGCAATCAAATCCAAAAAAGGAGCGATGGTATTAAATCATATCCAAGTATTTAAGTAAAGTATTTAGCATTCATATTCTTTAATCAGATTCCAAGACTTTTATTGCTTTTCTGACACTACACTGCAACAAACAAATGCAGATGATATAGTATATCTTTATTCACTCCATAAAAATGACAAGATTTACAGAATAATGACAATAAAAGACATATAGCATAAAATATGTTATTAATCAACAATCACTCTCTGTCTATATATATATATATATATATGTGTGTGTGTGTGTGTGTGTGATAATTTACTTTCTTTTTCCGGTATGGACTTGTATGTTTACATTGACAGATATCAGAATCCAGACAGACCAGACAAAATCAATCAACAAACACCTAATCCAAACAACCAAAGCAATATCAGAATTACCACAGGATACTAGCTAGATAAGTGTTGCACACAAAACAAATATGGCTTAGCACAAACAAAACAAATATGGCTTAGCACAAGTCAAATCGCCATAATAAATGCACCATAATGCGTGGTCTACATAGACATTCCTTGCAATATGCCATCAATTATTAAGAGATATACACGACTGGTTAGTGCTTCATGTATGGTTTAGTATTATTTCTATTATAAGAATTGATAATTTGGAAGTTTGAAGACACCAAAAGAATAATTAAGCAGAAGCTATCTATCAAACACACAATGCAATAACAAAAAGAATAAAATGACAACCAATGGTCGACAAAGCACCACACCGCATCATAAGTGGAAAATACCTACATTATACAGAGAATACCACTGTTCTGTCACTGACGTCGACGAACTCACAACTTCAGCAATATTGACTGTTAGTATGTATTCAAAAGTAACACGTAACAATTATATTTTGATGGTGCATGATTAGTATGACAGAATAATATTTAGTATCTTGAAATTAAATCTGTAAGAGATGTCAATTGACTTTTTTGTCATTAACGAAATGGTCTACAATGAACCACAAGTAAGTTAACTACGAAACATTATTGCCCGTGTTTGTACAACCCATGTTTTTATTGTAACCATTACTCTAACACTCTTTGGGTGAAGATAGCATGCTGAGGGTATTTCTTTTATTGATTGTGTACATCTATTGCAACGTTGTTATCAAGATATTGAGAAAGGAGGCTTTTTAAAATTTCATCGACTAGTTTGACCCCGCCACATTGTGTACCGGTCAAAGGTCTTGATAACCATGTCAGTATTTAGAGTTTCAGAATTGACAGAATAGTGGGTTGATTGGTTGTATTTTCGACCATTACAACTTAATTATATATTTTCAAACAAACAAAAACAATCAGATAGACTACATTTACCACGTTAGAAAAATAGTTATACAAAGACAACTAAATATGAAATACGAAACAGTGACATTATTTGAGTTTTGTTTTCGTCTATTATTAGCATCTTATAATAGGCCAAATTGGACCTCCGATGTGCTTCCAGTACGAAGATCTCTTGCTCGACAGAGAATTGCAGTGTTACCAAATATCAACGTTTCCTCAATGTCTATAATCTGCCCTCGGGTATGGGTCGGTAACTGAATAGTGAGGGTGCCAAAGCGTTGACAGGTCGGGTCTGTAGTATACCGTGGGTTTGTATCAGTTGACGTATAAACGGTACATTCTAATGTAGTTCCTTCAGGTTTGAGAGCTTGGAATATTTTTGAAACTTCATGTCCAGTATCAATGTTGTCACCTCTTGTTATATATTTAAAGAACACATCTTTACATCGCTTCTGGCCATTTATATCGACTCTTTTGGTTACTGGGTGCAAATCAGCATCCCATTCAGGCCAGCTTTGAATTCCGTATGTTAATCTTGCTATACGTCGACTAACAATTTTCGGTTGATGTCCAAACAAAACAGCTCCTTTTAGAACAGCTAATCCCGCCTCTTCAGGAATAATTAACTTAATCGATGTTCTTATTTTATCTCTGATTGCATCCTGAACAAGTTCACATTCTGAAAAGCCTCCAACCATTAGAATTGTTCTCAAATCTGATAACTTTGGATTATCTAATAATTTTCCGATCAGCCTTATTAAATTGACAATGGTTGGTTTAAACAGATCACGAAAAGCTTCAGGAGAAATGTGAAGTTTTAGCCTCCCATACTTGACATTCATTTTGTGACGGCTTGCCTCAACCGCATTATCAAATTTTTTGTGTTGTTTTTTCACTAGATCTGTTAATGCTACAGGTAACGTGATTACAACGTTGTTCATTTGGTTCGTTGTTATTGATCTTTTCTTCGTTTCAAGTTCACGAAACAAGTCCACATAATCTTCAAGTCCTGTTGTTTTCAATTCTTCCATAACATTTCTACCACATATTTCGGACAAAAATTTATAGAATGCGTCATCTATTGAAATACCTCCCCAGGGACCACCATCAGGGGGGATAACTTCATGTATTGTGCCATTGAATTGTCGTTGATGAACAGCAATGTCCGCAGTTCCACCTAAATATAGAACATATATCATGTAACTTCTAAAGAACGTTGAGGAATAAACCATTCGAAGGCATTAATATAACTGTTTTTCACGTAATTATATAACACTGAAAATTATTTCTAAATAACGAAATATTTACATCAAAAATTCTTTTTGCATTGACTGGTTGATTATTGTTACGCGTCAACTTAGCAGTATTTCATCTAAGTTTGAGATGAGATGACAAGTTAGTAGTATTTCAGCTAAGTTTGAGATGAGATGACAAGTTAGTAGTATTTCAGATAAGTTTGAGATGAGAGGACAAGTTAGTGGTATTTCAGATAAGTTTGAGATGAGATGACAAGTTAGTGGTATTTCAGATAAGTTTGAGATGAGACGACAAGTTAGCAGTATTTCAGCTAAGTTAGAGATGAGACGACAAGTTAGTAGTATTTCAGATAAGTTTGAGATGAGACGACAAGTTAGTAGTATTTCAGATAAGCTTGAGATGAGACGACAAGTTAGTGGTATTTCAGATAAGTTTGAGATGAGAGGACAAGTTAGTGGTATTTCAGATAAGTTAGAGATGAGATGGCAAGTTAGTAGTATTTCAGCTAAGTTTGAGATGAGATGACAAGTTAGTGGTATTTCAGATAAGTTTGAGATGATATGACATGTTAGTAATATTTCAGATAAGTTAGAGATGAGATGACAAGTTAGTAGTATTTCACCTAAGTTTGAGATGAGATGACAGGTTAGTAATATTTCAGCTAAGTTTGAGATGAGACGACAAGTTATTGGTATTTCAGCTAAGTTAGAGATGAGATGACAAGTTAGTAGTATTTCAGCTAAGTCGGAGATGAGATGACAAGTTATATACAATATTGGTCTGTTGACGGTAAATATAGAATTTATTTGACAAGGCTGAGAAACGGGGTGAAAGACGAGCTTCTAGCGAGTCTTTCTCCCCGTTTCGCGCCGAGTCATAGTAGTATGAGGGTTTAACGTCTGGCTCACCTTTTCAGGTATTGCAGAACCATATAGTTGCAGGCGTCCACCTTTGTATGACACACAGGCGTATATATTTACCTGGTTACTACTGCAGGCGTATTTAAGTATGACCCACACAGTTTGTAAACATGTGAAAGCAATACACACATACATGTATAGACGATTCGAGCATGTTTTAAGTAAACTAGGTAGAGTAGAGAAAACAGAAAGATTAATCTTTTATCTCAACAAACTGAACTGATTCACGGAAATGTATTTAACAACGATGTCAAACACTCAAATGCTCAGTTATTGGGATATTTAGTCATTTGTGAAAATTGTGTACACATTCACCATTTGTTATGGATGACCACGCCGTAAAACATAGAACTAATTTGACTCGACATATTTGTATTGGAACTGTAAGAAGGAACATCAGGATTGCTTCGACACGAAACATCAGAAGTGCTACTGGCTGTAGAATTTGTGGAGGTTTTACGAGGTAAGTTTGCTGAAAAGCATTTCTGTTAGTTTCACTTTCAGTGTTGCTGAGGATGTTTGATATTTTCTTGTGTCTTTCCTCACTCAATGTTGAGTAATTATTAATAAATGCCACATTTTTATGCCCTGATATTTGCATAATATCTATAGATCCCCTCCACATTGTTTTCTCTTAACTTCTGGATGGGATAAGATATTTTCTGGCACTGATTGATTAATGTCTAATTTGCAACTTTCCTTCATTTTTTTCATGAGACTGGAAAGTTTTCTTTCATGCACTTTTCTACCTGTTTCTAAAGCTCGTACAAATAAATTATGTATTTTGCGACAATGCAAGTATATAAAGGAGGAGAAGCTAATACCAATCTTCTGGACTTTACATAGGTTTCAATGGAAAATTGGAATTTATTTTTATAGAATAAAATAAAACTTTCATATATACACCGTAAATTGAAGAAAATCAAAATAGAGATCTGATTTAGTGTCAACAAGCACCAGATATGATTTCAATTACTATATTTAACTTCTGTTTGTATATCATAATCAAATGAATTAATATGCATTGAAGTCTACATGTATGTAGAATCCCCACTAACTATTTTCTTCATATCAAATTTGCTATTATTAAACCATAATCCATTGATTGGTAAATTACATAATGCGATGTCACTAAGGAACCAAGAATATTATGGACATAGGTTTATTGCATAAGTGTTGTGACCAGAAAAATATTAGAGTGAAGGATATATTTTTCTGGAATGAACAATATTTACATGATAATGTTAGCTGTTGCGAGTAATGACTAATGTGGGAATATATTTTCTGAGTCGGATCATACAAAAATGCATTATGAAAGCTTGAAGTTTCAAATATTCAAACATTGCTAATTTAGTCTGCATTTTGTTCCTTTTTTTCTTGTTTTTTAATTAGTAAATATATAATAACATGTATTTTAATTATAATCAATGCTATATTAATGTCTTTCAGATGAATGGCTGGATTAATGGTTTAACAGTGTACAATGTACATGTGATGTTTGAAATAAGTGCAAAGACTATATATATGAAAGAAATAATTGCATAAAAACCTATGAACGTTTTATAAAGATCTGATTAAACAAAGGACATTTTTCAAGAACTATCACTCAGTTGTTGCATACAGGCCAGGGGTATGTGAATCAGTTTCAAATGGAATTGCACAAAATAAAAAATGTACTGTAATCCTGATCAACAGTGAGTAGAATTCCAGCAGATAAAACACTAGTTTCAACTGACAAATCATACAACTTTGTTGGAATTTTGCAAAAGAAAAAAATGTTTTAAAAAAAGATGCAAAATGATTGGAGGAAGTGACTGAATACAATTATTCCAAATGGTTAAAACAAATTATATAGATATTTTGTGGTGTCATAAAGAATTCAGAATATAAAAAATTATCTATAATTTTAAAGTGACTTGATGCAATAGCAGGAATATGTGTTATTTTCACCTTGAAGAAATCTACTATCTGATATGTTGAAATAATTGATGTGAATTAATTGAACATTTGATATGAAGAAATTTTATAATAAAATATATGTAGTAATCTTAGACTTAGAGTCTGATGTTCAAACTGTACTGAGTTATTTAACTATATAAGTGTGTTTAGTAAAGATTGTGGTGTGTGACTGCCCAGAACGTTTCTGTTATAAAGGATGTTAATTTCCTCATCTGTTGGAGGGCATGCCCTCTTTGGTTTATTCCCTTTTCACCTGTAGTTTTAGTTGCTTTTGTTTTGTTTTCAAAGCTTCCCTGTCAAGTTTAAGATTTTTGTTTTGTTTTTTATTGACTTCTAGGATTTTTTTTACTGTAAAATATGTATAAAAAATATGAAATTTTATAATTATTAGTTTCATTTTGTCGGGTTGTAAATTTACAAAAGTGAGAACGAAAACATTTATTAGAAAAAGACGACGTCGATTATTGACATTGGTTACGGTTAATATTTTAACTCCTTCACAGGAGAGCAAAAACACAAAAAAGTAGTTCCGGAATCTATGGGCGGGGCTTAAAAGTTTATTCGTAGGCTACAAATAAAGCAAAAATTTATTCGTGTGGTATATTTGTACAGCAAATGTACTGATTGCAGGATAAAGTAATATTTCAGCTAAGTTAGAGATGAGACGACAAGTTAGTAGTATTTCAGCTAAGTGGGAGATGAGACGACAAGTTAGTAGTATTTCAGATAAGTTTGAGATGAGACGACAAGTTAGTAATATTTCAGATAAGTTTGAGATGAGACGACAAGTTAGTAGTATTTCAGATAAGTTTGAGATGAGACGACAAGTTAGTAGTATTTCAGATACGTTTGAGATGAGAGGACACATTAGTAGTATTTCAGCTCAATAGCTTACAGGCAATCAAACATGTATTCGAATAGCCGACATTGGTGTGAGTCTATATAGGTATATATTTTATTTACAGAAGGAAATAATAAGTCATATTTCTAGACTCCGAAGTTCGTTCTGTGGCTTCTCGTGCGTCATTGTTTTGTAATTATATCATTAACCACAGATGAACGTATCGATCGATTTATTCTACGAACTCATTTACTTGGTTTCCGGAAATATTGTATAAAAGTAAGGTAAACAAACAATTATCTTTTCAACTCTATCATTCCTCCCTCGGAATAATTTGTTTTACGAAAATAATGTTAAAACTAGATACAAACTATAGCTTCCATGGATTATCTCTCAAATGATGTTACATTAAAAAACAATCTTTGTGCGGTCAAAAATAGCGTGTTATGAATACCACATCTACATGCTAATCTCGGCAACAACAGTTTATCTACATGTTGATTTATGTGTGTAAACATGTTCTCGCCATCTCCATACTACACTATTTACGCTAAGCAGCAATAAATCAATATTTCATTTTAATAATCGTCATTAGACAAAAATGGCATACATCTGTTTTCAACATTGAATGTTTCAATTTAAAACATTGTAATTGATTCATCGGTTTTTTTTACTACATGTGTACATAATTTTAATTTACATTGTCGTTGTATTTCCTTGCATAACCATACATATACGAGGTGTACTGTTTACTTATATCCCAGGTTCGTTGTGGTATCTCCATCTATGTTGTGTCTATTGATCACTTGGGAATTAGAATGTTTGACAATTAAGTTTTATCATGGGGTACACTACAATAGGCCTAATTCAATTTGATAAGGAACATAATTTGTTTTATCTTTTTCGTATTCGTCTAGACAAATAAAGAACTATTTTCAAATTTATTCATAAGTCCTGTTAAATTGATGTATAATCATCTTTTCCAATTTTATGATAAATAACTGGTAAATTGTTATACTATCATTTTAATTTTAATTGTTGTTTTGCTCCGTGTTTCGAACAACACGAAGGATATCACTAGTGGAGCAGGGATTGGTAGCCCTCTCAGTGCACCTGAGTTCACTTCCAGTTTTAGTGTGGTTTGTGTTGCTCAATCTCTGGATTTATGTCTAGTGTTTTGTAGATCATTGTTTTTTGGGCCATAGTATGGTCTGTCCTTCGTCTATTTACGGCTTTTGATTACCCCTTTGGTATCTTCAACCTTCTCTTAGATAAATAAGTCATACCTCCAAGGTCGATAACCATGTACTTCATTCCCGATTTGACGGTTGCAGTAAAATCTGTAGTGTCCTCTACCCTATCAGTCTTCAATGTCTGACAAAATATCGACGCTACCTCAGGTTCAAGGGCTATGGTCAGTTTCTCTTTCGGTATGCCAGCCTTTAAAAGATCAAATGAATACCATCAGCTTGTAAGAAGTAAGTATATATATTAACAGTTTACAAAGGATTTTCACCAACACTATTGTTAGCATTTTTACAGTTATATGTAGTGGTCATCAATACACCTAAATGTTCTGAGAAAATAACACCGATTGTTTGCAAATGTTTCATGAAAAAAAAAGTTTAAACAGTGATGGTCAATAATTCCACTAATATCAACAAAACGAATAATCACCTCTGACCTCAAAACACTGAACATAAAGAAGAATAATCATCTCTGACTTCAAAACACTGAACATAAAGAAGAATAATCATCTCTGACTTCAAAACACTGAACATAAAGAAGAATAATCATCTCTGACTTCAAAACACTGAACATAAAGAAGAATAATCATCTCTGACCTCAAAACACTGAACATAAAGAAGAATAATCACCTCTGACCTCAAAACACTGAACATAAAGAAGAATAATCATCTCTGACTTCAAAACACTGAACATAAAGAAGAATAATCATCTCTGACTTCAAAACACTGAACACAAAGAAAAATAATCATCTCTGACTTCAAAACACTGAACATAAAGAAGAATAATCACCTCTGACCTCAAAACACTGAACATAAAGAAGAATAATCATCTCTGACTTCAAAACACTGAACATAAAGAAGAATAATCACCTCTGACCTCAAAACACTGAACATAAAGAAGAATAATCACCTCTGACCTCAAAACACTGAACATAAAGAAGAATAATCATCTCTGACTTCAAAACACTGAACATAAAGAAGAATAATCACCTCTGACCTCAAAACACTGAACATAAAGAAGAATAATCATCTCTGACTTCAAAACACTGAACATAAAGAAGAATAATCACCTCTGACCTCAAAACACTGAACATAAAGAAGAATAATCATCTCTGACTTCAAAACACTGAACATAAAGAAGAATAATCACCTCTGACCTCAAAACACTGAACATAAAGAAGAATAATCACCTCTGACCTCAAAACACTGAACATAAAGAAGAATAATCACCTCTGACCTCAAAACACTGAACATAAAGAAGAATAATCACCTCTGACCTCAACACACTGAACATAAAGAAGACGACGACATATGACTTTGGAAATCCAGGTCCTGGCTTCGGAGTGGCACAACATTGAGGCGGGGTTAAATCGGTCGGTTATTTAACATCATGTGGCAATTATTTCATGCACATTGAGTACAAAAACAAGTTCAACAATATACAAAAGTTATACAGAAATAAAGGAAGGATACGAAACCAGAACCAACGACTTGAGTAGTGACGAACATAAATACATTTTGTGTCAGAAGATATAAAACAAATCATTTTCCAAAATTGTGAATAACTTTTGAAATATCTTATATAATATTTATCTACACCAAGAAATAGATTTTGTCAAAAATGTGAACAATCATGTCAATCTACAGTCAGATTATTACTGTCTGTTATTGATATTAAAATACAGTACCTTTTCTGCCGCCTCTCTCATAAATTGTTTAGCTGGATCATCCCATATAGCTGGTACGGTCAAAACAAAATATATGTCTTCGTCCTGTATCATTCCTTTCCTGACTGCCTGCATCTTTGCAAAGCAATGTTCCTTCAGATACCTTATAGCCAGACTAAACACAGTTAATGCCTGCATTGGCTTTCCCATGGAATCCTTGATTTCTGTTGTTCGAGTTACTCTCTATAAGTATAAAGAATACATTAAATGTTTCAATTTGAAAGGAATATCTGTTTACACCGTTGAATATTAGCTCACACAAAGAGGTGGATGTGTCAATGTTTTATAAATTATTTATCAAAATTCGATAATCTATAATTGTTACTCAGTTGTAACTACTCGACCATTCTCGTTACCCTACAAATAACCTCGTACGTAGATAGTAGAATTTCTTCTTAAATTGTTTGTCGGAAGTTAAGTTAAGCCGCATAAAATATAGTCCGCGAAAATCTAATATGGAAGACATACTAAGTAAAATGTAATCATACAAACTAATCAAAACTTTAACTTTTATCCATGAAAATAATTGAAATATAGAAAATTGTTTAAAATATAACTTTATCAAACTTTCATGTAACTGGTATGTCAAAAGTAGTGCGATTTATATGCCTAATGCATACGAGGTTATTTGTAGGGTAGCGAGAATGGCCGAGTAGTTACGATTGTCGTGTCCCTAAAACTCTGAAAGTACTAATAATATATATATTAATGGTAAAATAAGTAAAATGTTTATCATATGTGATGGTGATGAAGTTCGATTGAAAGATTTCCTTTCAAAATCTTAAATAATATTAATGTTTTCCCTTTATGAACTTTCCATTTATATGTAGCAACATTCTAACAGCACCTGCATACGGAACGGAGCATATGTCTCTCAGTTGAAACGATATTACAGAGCCTATATGGTTCCTATCATGATTTCCTTGATAGAGGAATGCCTCTAACAAGGAATCAACTGAACCAAGGGTTCCTAGTGGTTCGGCTGAAATCATCACTTCGAAGTGTTACGGTCGCCACTATGACTTGATTAACCGTACGCATATCTGTGTCGAAAAAGACCACGGATGTGCCCTGTTTTGTTTGTTGTAATCATATTCCCTTCATAACCTCATTCATAACTTATCACTGTGTTTATAAAAAGAGTAACACGACGGTTGGGACTAGTACAGAAAGAACTGCTATCTTTCCAGAACACATGAACTCACCCCCTGTTTTGTGTGGGACTAGTAGAGAAAGAATTGCTATCCTTCCAGAACACATGAACTCACCCCTGCTTTGTGTGAGACTAGTAGAGAAAGAACTGATATCTTTCCAGAACACATGAACTCATCCCCTGTTTTGTGTGGGACTAGTAGAGAAAGAAATGCTATCTTTCCAGAACACATGAATTCACCCCCTGTTTTGTGTGGGACTAGTAGAGAAAGAAATGCTATCTTTCAAAAACACATGAACTCATCCCCCTGTTTTGTGTGGGACTAGTAGAGAAAGAACTGCTATCTTTCCAGAACAAATGAACTCACCCCCTGTTTTGTGTGGGACTAATAGAGAAAGAACTTATATCTTTCTAGAACACACGAACTCACCCTCTGTTTTGTGTGGGACTAATAGTGAAAGAACTGCTATCTTTCCAAAACACATTAACTCATCCCCTGTTTTGTGTGGGACTAATAGAGAAAGAATTGCTATATTTCCAGAACACATGAACTCACCCTCTGTTTTGTGTGGGACTAGTAGAGAAAGAACTGATATCTTTCCAGGACACATGAACTCACCCTCTGTTTTGTGTGGGACTATTAGAGAAATAACTGCTATCTTTCCAGAACACATGAACTCACCCCCTGTTTTGTGTGGGACTAGTAGAGAAAGAACTGCTATCTTTCCAGAACACATGAACTCACCTCCTTTTTTGAGTAGGACTAGTAGAGAAGGAACTGCTATCTTTCCAGAACACATGAAATCATCCCCTGTGTTGTGTAGGACTAGTAGAGAAAGAACTGATATCTTTCCAGAACACATGCACTCACCCTCTGTTTTGTGTGGGACTAGTAGAGAAAGAACTGCTATCTCTCCGGAACAGATGAACTCACCCTCTGTTTTGTGTGGGACTAGTAGAGAAAGAACTGCTATCTTTCCAGAACACATGAACTCACCCCCTGTTTTGTGTGGGACTAGTAGAGAAAGAACTGCTATCTTTCCAGAACACATGAACTCACCTCCTGTTTTGAGTAGGACTAGTAGAGAAGGAACTGCTATCTTTCCAGAACACATGAAATCATCCCCTGTGTTGTGTAGGACTAGTAGAGAAAGAACTGCTATCTTTCCAGAACACATGAACTCACCCTCTGTTTTGTGTGGGACTAGTAGAGAAAGAACTGCTATCTCTCCGGAACACATGAACTCACCCTCTGTTTTGTGTGGGACTAGTAGAGAAAGAACTGCTATCTCTCCGAACAGATGAACTCACCCTCTGTTTTGTGTGGGACTAGTAGAGAAAGAACTGCTATCTTTCCAGAACACATGAACTCACCCTCTGTTTTGTGTGGGACTAGTAGAGAAAGAACTGCTATCTCTCCGGAACACATGAACTCACCCCCTGTTTTGTGTGGGACTAGTAGAGAAAGAACTGCTATCTTTCCAGAACACATGAAATCATCCCCTGTGTTGTGTAGGACTAGTAGAGAAAGAACTGCTATCTTTCCAGAACACATGAACTCACCCTCTGTTTTGTGTGGGACTAGTAGAGAAAGAACTGCTATCTCTCCGGAACAGATGAACTCACCCTCTGTTTTGTGTGAGACTAGTAGAGAAAGAACTGCTATATTTCCAGAACACATGAACTCACCCTCTGTTTTGTGTGGGATTAATAGAGAAAGAACTGCTATCTTTCCAGAACACATGAACTCATCCCCGGTTTTGTGTGGGACTAATAGAGAAAGAATTGCTATATTTCCAGAACACATGAACTCACCCTCTGTTTTGTGTGGGACTAGCAGAGAAAGAACTGATATCTTTCCAGGACACATGAACTCACCCTCTGTTTTGTGTGGGACTATTAGAGAAATAACTGCTATCTTTCCAGAACACATGGACTCACCCCCTGTTTTGTGTGGGACTAGTAGAGAAAGAACTGCTATCTTTCCAGAACACATGAACTCACCCTCTGTTTTGAGTAGGACTAGTAGAGAAGGAACTCCTATCTTTTCAGAACACATGAAATCATCCCCTGTGTTGTATAGGACTAGTAGAGAAAGAACTGCTATCTTTCCAGAACACATGAACTCATCCCCTGTTTTGTGTGGGACTAATAGAGAAAGAATTGCTATATTTCCAGAACACATGAACTCACCCTCTGTTTTGTGTGGGACTAGTAGAGAAAGAACTTATATCTTTCCAGGACACATGAACTCACCCTCTGTTTTGTGTGGGACTAGTAGAGAAATAACTGCTATCTTTCCAGAACACATGAACTCACCCCCTGTTTTGTGTGGGACTAGTAGAGAAAGAACTGCTATCTTTCCAGAACACATGAAATCATCCCCTGTGTTGTGTGGGACTAGTAGAGAAAGAACTGCTATCTTTCCAAAACACATGAACTCACCCTCTGTTTTGTGTGGGACTAGTAGAGAAAGAACTGCTATTTCTCCGGAACAGATGAACTCACCCTCTGTTTTGTGTGGGACTAGTAGAGAAAGAACTGCTATCTTTCCAGAACACATGAACTCACCCCCTGTTTTGTGTGGGACTAGTAGAGAAAGAACTGCTATCTTTCCAGAACACATGAACTCACCTCCTGTTTTGAGTAAGACTAGTAGAGAAGGAACTGCTATCTTTCCAGAACACATGAAATCATCCCCTGTGTTGTTTAGGACTAGTAGAGAAAGAACTGCTATCTTTCCAGAACACATGAACTCACCCCCTGTTTTGTGTGGGACTAGTAGAGAAAGAACTGCTATCTCTCCGGAACAGATGAACTCACCCTCTGTTTTGTGTGGGACTAGTAGAGAAAGAACTGCTATCTTTCCAGAACACATGAACTCACCCCCTGTTTTGTGTGGGACTAGTAGAGAAAGAACTGCTATCTATCCAGAACACATGAACTCACCCTCTGTTTTGTGTGGAGTTAGTAAAGAAAGAACTGTTATCTCTCTGGAATAGATGAACTCACCCTCTGTTTTGTGTGGGACTAGTAGAGAAAGAACTGCTATCTTTCCAGAACACATGAACTCACCCTCTGTTTTGTGTGGGACTAGTAGAGAAAGAACTGCTATCTTTCCAGAACACATGAACTCACCCCCTATTTTGTGTAGGACTAATAGAGAAAGAACTGCTATCTTTCCAGAACACATGAACTCACCCTCTGTTTTGTGTGGGACTAGTAGAGAAAGAACTGCTATCTTTCCAGAACACATGAACTCACCCCCTGTTTTGTGTGGGACTAGTAGAGAAAGAACTGCTATCTTTCCAGAACACATGAACTCACCCCCTATTTTGTGTGGGGTTTGCTTTGCATAATCTAATATTATGTGTAGTGTTTTGTACATAATTGTTTTTCATTTTGTCCTTTTTCCTCTGGCCATTGTATTGTCTGTCTTTCGTTGATTTTTACGGTTTCTGGTTACCCCCCTTTAATATCTTTTGTATTTTTTCTTCTGGCCATTGTAGCGTCTGTCTTTCTTTGAGTTTTACGGATTCTGGTTACCTCCTTTAATATCTCTTGTCCTTTTTCTTCTGGCCATTGTATTGTCTGTTTTTCTTTGATTTTTACGGGTTACCCCCCTTTAATATCTTTTGTCCTTTGTCTTCTGGTCATTGTATTGTCTGTCTTTCTTTGATTTTTACGGGTTACCCCCTTTAATATCTTTTGTCCTTTGTCTTCTGGTCATTGTATTGTCTGTCTTTCTTTGATTTTTACGGGTTACCCCCCTTTAATATCTTTTGTCCTTTGTCTTCTGGTCATTGTATTGTCTGTCTTTCTTTGATTTTTACCGGTTACCCCCCTTTAATATCTTTTGTCCTTTGTCTTCTGGTCATTGTATTGTCTGTCTTTCTTTGATTTTTACGGGTTACCCCCCTTTAATATCTTCAAACTTTTCTTATTGGCATCGTACATTAATATATAACTAGATGATTCTACTTGATAACTATGAAGGTAAACAAATATTCCTTGTACTGTAAATTAATATATAACTAGATGCTTCTACTTTATAACTATGAAGGTAAACAAATATTCTTTGTACTGTAAATTGAACGATTTAATCGAGTTGATTTCAGTTCACTTATTTAGGTAAAGCAGACAAACCTGATTGTATAAAAGCATTTTGAATTGATGAAAATAGAAATAATCTTCATGTTCATTTTCCGAGAGAAGTTCCGAAGTATTTTTAAAATGGCAAGAATGCCAACAAAACGAACTTTCATAGAAATCTATAAATACCACATAGTTGAACACTAATAAAAAATATATCTTTCATTATTCTGTTGTAAAAGATGATCGTCAACCTGACAAAATGTTGAAATGTTATTCTGTATTTTGATATTATTTGTAAAATAATATTATTATAATACCGGTATGTGTATGTATTGAATAAATATCTACTAATAAGAAATAACTAAGTAACTCATAATTATTACTTATATTAACGAGGCTAGGATAACATACCGATACTTTATGTATAAAACTAAAATATGTACAGATAACATACCGATACTTTATGTATAAAGCTAAAATATGTACAGATTTTAATAAATAATGAGAAAATGGAGAAAAAAATAAAATCTTAAAAAAGGAAACACTATCCTATTGTTTTTAATACGTATACATTAACATGATTACTGGATATAAGTAACAAACAATAGTAATGTTTACTATTCAGTTCTTCTTTTATAGAGTCAAAACTCAAACCGAGTCTCATAAATGGCACCGGTTTTTAAATTTCTAGCTCGGAATAAAATTTCAGTACCTCCAAAAATCATTGTTTCTTCAATTTCTAATGTTTCTCCCAGACGTAAAAGAGGTAAGGGCACAATGAGATTACCCAAGGATTTACAACCTACATCCGTGACGTATTTAGGATTTGTATCATCTGTGACGTAAACTGTACATTCTAGGGTTTTCTCATCGGGTTTCAAAGCTTCGAAAACCTGTGAAACTGAATGACCTGCTTCTACTTTCTCACCCCTGTGTGCAAATCGAAAGAAAACGTCCTTGCAACGTTCGCTTCCATCAATTAATACCCGTTTTCTTTCTGGGTGGATGTCTGAATTCCACTCTGGCCAACTTTGTATTCCATATGTTTTCTTTAAAACCCGTTTGGTTATCTTTTTCGGCTGATGACCAAACAAAACTGCCCCCTTTAAAACAGCAAGCCCTGCATCTGGTGGAATTGTAATTAACATTCTACTAAACTCCCTTTTTACAGCATCTATGACAAGTTTGCATTCCGAAAAAGCCCCAACCATGATGATATTTCTCAAATCTACAAGTTTAGCGTCCTTTAATAATTGATCAACATGTGTTATTAAGGCATCTATGGTTGGCTTGAAAAAGTTTCTAAATATTTCTGGTTTCACCGATAACTTCTGACTTGGGAGGAAGGAAACGTCAAGTTTATATTTGGATCTCTTAATTGCTTTTTCTACACCCCCAAGTTTACTTTTAATTATTTCCAGTAGTCCCATGGGCATTGTAATTACAACATCTGTATCCTGTTCCGATGTGATCGACCTCTTTTTGACTTCAAACTGTTGAATAAGTTCTGTATAATCGTAAAGGTCTCCGTTTTTGAATATTTCTATTACTTCTTTTGAAAATAACATTTCTAGAAATTTCAAGTAAGCTGCGTCAATGGTGATTCCTCCCCATGGACCACCACTAGCGGGTACGACTTCCTCTAAGGTATCATCATCTTGACGGTGGTGTACAGTTATATCTGCTGTACCTCCTAGAAAAAAATTGTAACAGAAATGAAATAATAATTCATATTTTCGCCAATAATTTATAATATAGAGATAAACATGTAACATTTACTTTTATATTCAACCACTCAAGTACTATATTTGCCTCTAGAAGTTGGATGTCAGATAAGAAGCTATGAATGACATGTTCCTTATAACCAATCAATCATAAATCATTTGAGTAACGTGTTATTATAGACAGATGTGGTGACTTCTATGCTTCATGTTCTTGTCGCGATCAATATAAAATTTTGGAAAAAAGCTGAAGCAATGTATCTTCATATTTCATCCAGTCATTTATATTAACCGATGTCTTTTAAGCGAGAAAGATGCCCTCCTTGTAGGGAGGACAACTAGTAACACGTCCCATATGGCCAACAGTTTGTTTTAAATGGTCGTTGACAGTCAGTTAAAATAAAAAGTGCTTCATTAGAACATGTCATTGGCAGATCTTTGTAGGATTTATATAGTTTTTACAAATGTGTGTTGTAATGTATAAATTGAAAATATTACTTGTAAAATATTAAATAACAATCAACCATAAAAATTCGCCACATGGAATACAATATTTAGCAGATAGTTTACCTCCTAGATCTATAACCATGCATTTTGAGCCCTTCTTTATTGTATCTGAAAAGTGTGAATCCTCTTTATGTTCCTTATTTGTTTTTAATTCTTGGCAGTATATAGATGCCGCTTCTGGTTCTAATGCAATAGTTAACTGACTACCTTTTATCCCAGCCTGTAAAATACATAACAAATATAATAGTTAACTGAATACCTTCTATCCCAGCCTGTACAATACATAACAAATATAATAGTTAACTGACTACCTTCTATCCCAGCCTGTACAAGACATAACAAATATAATAGTTAACTGACTACCTTCTATCCCAGCCTGTACAATACATAACAAATATAATAGTTAACTGACTACCTTCTATCCCAGCCTGTACAATACATAACAGATATAATAGTTAACTGACTACCTTCTATCCCAGCCTGTCCAATACATAACAAATATAATAGTTAACTGACTACCTTCTATCCCAGCCTGTACAATACATAACAAATATAATAGTTAACTGACTACCTTCTATCACAGCCTGTACAATACATAACAAATATAATAGTTAACTGACTACCTTCTATCCCAGCCTGTACAATACATAACAAATATAATAGTTAACTGACTACCTTCTATCCCAGCCTGTACAATACATAACAGATATAATAGTTAACTGACTACCTTCTATCCCAGCCTGTCCAATACATAACAAATATAATAGTTAACTGACTACCTTCTATCCCAGCCTGTACAATACATAACAAATATAATAGTTAACTGACTACCTTCTATCCCAGCCTGTACAATACATAACAAATATAATAGTTAACTGACTACCTTCTATACCAACCTCTACAATACATAACAAATATAATAGTTAATTGACTACCTTCTATCCCAGCCTGTACAATACATAACAAATATAATAGTTAACTGACTACCTTCTATCCCAGTCTGTACAAGACATACCAAATATAATAGTTAACTGACTACCTTCTATACCAGCCTGTACAATACATAACACATATAATAGTTAACTGACTACCTTCTATCCCAGCCTATACAAGACATAACAAATATAATGGTTAACTGACTACCTTCTATACCAAACTGCACAAGACATAACAAATTAATAGTTAACTGACTACCTTCTATCCCAGCTTGTACAATACATAACAAATATAATAGTTAACTGACTACCTTCTATACCAACCTGTACAAGACATAGCAAATATAATAGTTAACTGACTACCTTCTATACCAGCCTGGACAAGACAACAAATATAATAGTTAACTGACTACCTTCTATCCCAGCCTATGCAAGACATAACAAATATAATATTTAACTGACTACCTTCTATACCAATCTGTACAAGACATAGCAAATATAATAGTTAACTGACTACCTTCTATACCAGCCTGTACAATACATACCAAATATAATAGTTAACTGACTACCTTCTATCCCAGCCTATACAAGACATAACAAATATAATGGTTAACTGACTACCTTCTATACCAGCCTGTACAATACATAGCAAATATAATGGTTAACTGACCACCTTCTATCCCAGCCTATACAAGACATAACAAATATAATAGTTAACTGACTACCTTCTATACCAGCCTGTAAAATACATAGCAAATATAATAGTTAACTGACTACCTTATATCCCAGCCTGTACAAGACATAACAAATATAATAGTTAACTGATTACCTTATATCCCAGCCTGTACAATACATAACAAATATAATAGTTAACTGACTACCTTCTAGCCCAGCCTGTACAAGACATAGCAAATATAATTGTTAACTGACTACCTTCTATTCCATCCTGTACAATACATAACAAATATAATAGTTAACTGACTGCCTTCTATCCCAGCCTGTACAAGACATCACAAATATAATAGTTAACTGACTACCTTCTAAACCAACCTGTACAAGACATAAAAAATATAATAGTTAACTGACTACCTTCTATACCAGCCTGTACAATACATAGTGAATATAATAGTTAACTGACTACCTTCTATAGCAGCTTGTACAATACATAACATATATAATAGTTAACTGACTACCTTCTATCCCAGCCTGTACAATACATAACAAATATAATAGTTAACTGACTACCTTCTATCCCAGCCTGTACAATACATAACAAATATAATAGTTAACTGACTACCTTCTATCCCAGCCTGTACAATACATAACAAATATAATAGTTAACTGACTACCTTCTATCCCAGCCTGTACAATACATAACAAATATAATAGTTAACTGACTACCTTCTATCCCAGCCTGTACAATACATAACAGATATCATAGTTAACTGACTACCTTCTATCCCAGCCTGTCCAATACATAACAAATATAATAGTTAACTGACTACCTTCTATCCCAGCGTGTACAATACATAACAAATATAATAGTTAACTGACTACCTTCTATCCCAGCCTGTACAATACATAACAAATATAATAGTTAACTGACTACCTTCTATACCAACCTCTACAATACATAACAAATATAATAGTTAATTGACTACCTTCTATCCCAGCCTGTACAATACATAACAAATATAATAGTTAACTGACTACCTTCTATCCCAGTCTGTACAAGACATACCAAATATAATAGTTAACTGACTACCTTCTATACCAGTCTGTACAATACATAACACATATAATAGTTAACTGACTACCTTCTATCCCAGCCTATACAAGACATAACAAATATAATGGTTAACTGACTACCTTCTATACCAAACTGCACAAGACATAACAAATTAATAGTTAACTGACTACCTTCTATCCCAGCTTGTACAATACATAACAAATATAATAGTTAACTGACTACCTTCTATACCAACCTGTACAAGACATAGCAAATATAATAGTTAACTGACTACCTTCTATACCAGCCTGGACGAGACAACAAATATAATAGTTAACTGACTACCTTCTATCCCAGCCTATGCAAGACATAACAAATATAATATTTAACTGACTACCTTCTATACCAATCTGTACAAGACATAGCAAATATAATAGTTAACTGACTACCTTCTATACCAGCCTGTACAATACATACCAAATATAATAGTTAACTGACTACCTTCTATCCCAGCCTATACAAGACATAACAAATATAATGGTTAACTGACTACCTTCTATACCAGCCTGTACAATACATAGCAAATATAATAGTTAACTGACTACCTTATATCCCAGCCTGTACAAGACATAACAAATATAATAGTTAACTGACTACCTTCTATACCAGCCTGTAAAATACATAGCAAATATAATAGTTAACTGACTACCTTATATCCCAGCCTGTACAAGACATAACAAATATAATAGTTAACTGATTACCTTATATCCCAGCCTGTACAATACATAACAAATATAATAGTTAACTGACTACCTTCTAGCCCAGCCTGTACAAGACATAGCAAATATAATTGTTAACTGACTACCTTCTATTCCATCCTGTACAATACATAATAAATATAATAGTTAACTGACTACCTTCTATACCAGCCTGTACAAGACATAACAAATATGATAGTTAACTGACTACTTTCTATACCAGCCTGTACAAGACATAACAAGTATAATAGTTAACTGACTGCCTTCTATCCCAGCCTGTACAAGACATCACAAATATAATAGTTAACTGACTACCTTCTAAACCAACCTGTACAAGACATAAAAAATATAATAGTTAACTGACTACCTTCTATACCAGCCTGTACAATACATAGTGAATATAATAGTTAACTGACTACCTTCTATAGCAGCTTGTACAAGACATAACAAATATAATAGTTAACTGACTACCTTCTATACCAGCCTGTACAAGACAACAAATATAATAGTTAACTGACTACTTTCTATCCCAGCCTGTACAAGACATAACAAATATAATACTTAACTGGCTACCTTCTATCCCAGCCTATACAAGACATAACAAATATAATGGTTAACTGATTACCTTCTATACCAAACTGTACAAGACATAGCAAATTAATAATTAACTGACTACCTTCTATCCCAGCCTATACAATACATAACAAATATAATAGTTAACTGACTACCTTCTATACCAGCCTGTACAATACATACCAAATATAATAGTTAACTGACTACCTTCTATCCCAGACTATACAAGACATAACAAATATAATGGTTAACTGACTACCTTCTATACCAGCCTGTGCAATACATAACAAATATAATGGTTAACTGACCACCTTCTATCCCAGCCTATACAAGACATAACAAATATAATAGTTAACTGACTACCTTCTATACCAGCCTGTAAAATACATAGCAAATATAATAGTTAACTGACTACCTTATATCACAGCCTGTACAAGACATAACAAATATAATGGTTAACTGATTACCTTATATCCCAGCCTGTACAATACATAACAAATATGATAGTTAACTGACTACCTTCTAGCCCAGCCTGTACAAGACATAGCAAATATAATTGTTAATTGACTACCTTCTATTCCATCCTGTACAAGACATCACAAATATAATAGTTAACTGACTACCTTCTAAACCAACCTGTACAAGACATAAAAAATATAATAGTTAACTGACTACCTTCTATACCAGCCTGTACAAGACATAACAAATGTAATACTTAACTGACTACCTTCTATCCCAGCCTGCACAATACATAATGAATATAATAGTTAACTGACTACCTTCTATAGCAGCTTGTACAAGACATAACAAATATAATAGTTAACTGACTATCTTCTATACCAGCCTGTACAAGACAACAAATATAATAGTTAACTGACTACCTTCTATCCCAGTCTATACAAGACATAACAAATATAATGGTTAACTAACTACCTTCTATACCAGCCTGTACAATACATAACAAATATAATGGTTAACTGACCACCTTCTATCCCAGCCTATACAAGACATAACAAATATAATAGTTAACTGACTACCTTCTATACCAGCCTGTAAAATACATAGCAAATATAATAGTTAACTGACTACCTTATATCCCAGCCTGTACAAGACATAACAAATATAATGGTTAACTGATTACCTTATATCCCAGCCTGTACAATACATAACAAATATGATAGTTAACTGACTACCTTCTAGCCCAGCCTGTACAAGACATAGCAAATATAATTGTTAGCTGACTACCTTCTATTCCATCCTGTACAAGACATCACAAATATAATAGTTAACTGACTACCTTCTAAACCAACCTGTACAAGACATAAAAAATATAATAGTTAACTGACTACCTTCTATACCAGCCTGTACAAGACATAACAAATGTAATAGTTAACTGACTACCTTCTATCCCAGCCTGTACAATACATAATGAATATAATAGTTAACTGACTACCTTTTATAGCAGCCTGTACAAGACATAACAAATATAATAGTTAACTGACTACCTTCTATACCAGCCTGTACAAGACAACAAATATAATAGTTAACTGACTACTTTCTATCCCAGCCTGTACAAGACATAACAAATATAATACTTAACTGACTACCTTCTATCCCAGCCTATACAAGACATAACAAATATAATGGTTAACTGACTACCTGCTATACCAAACTGTACAAGACATAACAAATTAATAGTTAACTGACTACCTTCTATCCCAGCCTGTACAATACATAACAAATATAATAGTTAACTGACTACCTTCTATACCAACCTGTACAAGACATAGCAAATATAATAGTTAACTAACTACCTTCTATACCAGCCTGGACAAGACAACAAATATAATATTTAACTGACTACCTTCTATCCCAGCCTATGCAAGACATAACAAATATAATAGTTAACTGACTACCTTCTATACCAATCTGTACAAGACATAGCAAATATAATAGTTAACTGACTACCTTCTATCTCAGCCTATACAAGACATAACAAATATAATGGTTAACTGACTACCTTCTATACCAGCCTGTACAATACATACCAAATATAATAGTTAACTGACTACCTTCTATCTCAGCCTATACAAGACATAACAAATATAATGGTTAACTGACTACCTTCTATACCAGCCTGTACAATACATAACAAATATAATGGTTAACTGTCCACCTTCTATCCCAGCCTATAAAAGACATAACAAATATAATAGTTAACTGACTACCTTCTATACCAGCCTGTGAAATACATAGCAAATATAATAGTTAACTGACTACCTTATATCACAGCCTATACAAGACATAACAAATATAATGGTTAACTGATTACCTTCTATCCCAGCCTGTACAATACATAACAAATATGATAGTTAACTGACTACCTTCTAGCCCAGCCTGTACAAGACATAGCAAATATAATTGTTAACTGACTACCTTCTATTCCATCCTGTACAAGACATCACAAATATAATAGTTAACTGACTACCTTCTAAACCAACCTGTACAAGACATAAAAAATATAATAGTTAACTGACTACCTTCTATACCAGCCTGTACAAGACATAACAAATGTAATAGTTAACTGACTACCTTCTATCCCAGCCTGCACAATACATAATGAATATAATAGTTAACTGACTACCTTCTATAGCAGCTTGTACAAGACATAACAAATATAATAGTTAACTGACTATCTTCTATACCAGCCTGTACAAGACAACAAATATAATAGTTAACTGACTACCTTCTATCCCAGTCTATACAAGACATAACAAATATAATGGTTAACTGACTACCTTCTATACCAGCCTGTACAATACATAACAAATATAATGGTTAACTGACCACCTTCTATCCCAGCCTATACAAGACATAACAAATATAATAGTTAACTGACTACCTTCTATACCAGCCTGTAAAATACATAGCAAATATAATAGTTAACTGACTACCTTATATCCCAGCCTGTACAAGACATAACAAATATAATGGTTAACTGATTACCTTATATCCCAGCCTGTACAATACATAACAAATATGATAGTTAACTGACTACCTTCTAGCCCAGCCTGTACAAGACATAGCAAATATAATTGTTAGCTGACTACCTTCTATTCCATCCTGTACAAGACATCACAAATATAATAGTTAACTGACTACCTTCTAAACCAACCTGTACAAGACATAAAAAATATAATAGTTAACTGACTACCTTCTATACCAGCCTGTACAAGACATAACAAATGTAATAGTTAACTGACTACCTTCTATCCCAGCCTGTACAATACATAATGAATATAATAGTTAACTGACTACCTTTTATAGCAGCTTGTACAAGACATAACAAATATAATAGTTAACTGACTACCTTCTATACCAGCCTGTACAAGACAACAAATATAATAGTTAACTGACTACTTTCTATCCCAGCCTGTACAAGACATAACAAATATAATACTTAACTGACTACCTTCTATCCCAGCCTATACAAGACATAACAAATATAATGGTTAACTGACTACCTGCTATACCAAACTGTACAAGACATAACAAATTAATAGTTAACTGACTACCTTCTATCCCAGCCTGTACAATACATAACAAATATAATAGTTAACTGACTACCTTCTATACCAACCTGTACAAGACATAGCAAATATAATAGTTAACTAACTACCTTCTATACCAGCCTGGACAAGACAACAAATATAATATTTAACTGACTACCTTCTATCCCAGCCTATGCAAGACATAACAAATATAATAGTTAACTGACTACCTTCTATACCAATCTGTACAAGACATAGCAAATATAATAGTTAACTGACTACCTTCTATCTCAGCCTATACAAGACATAACAAATATAATGGTTAACTGACTACCTTCTATACCAGCCTGTACAATACATACCAAATATAATAGTTAACTGACTACCTTCTATCTCAGCCTATACAAGACATAACAAATATAATGGTTAACTGACTACCTTCTATACCAGCCTGTACAATACATAACAAATATAATGGTTAACTGTCCACCTTCTATCCCAGCCTATACAAGACATAACAAATATAATAGTTAACTGACTACCTTCTATACCAGCCTGTGAAATACATAGCAAATATAATAGTTAACTGACTACCTTATATCACAGCCTGTACAAGACATAACAAATATAATGGTTAACTGATTACCTTATATCCCAGCATGTACAATACATAACAAATATGATAGTTAACTGACTACCTTCTAGCCCAGCCTGTACAAGACATAGCAAATATAATTGTTAACTGACTACCTTCTATTCCATCCTGTACAATACATAATAAATATAATAGTTAACTGACTACCTTCTATACCAGCCTGTACAAGACATAACAAATATAATAGTTAACTGACTACTTTCTATACCAGCCTGTACAAGACATAAGAAATATAATAGTTAACTGACTACCTTCTATCCCAGCCTGTACAAGACATCACAAATATAATAGTTAACTGACTACTTTCTATCCCAGCCTGTACAAGACAAAACAAATATAATACTTAACTGACTACCTTCTATCCCAGCCTGTACAAGACATCACACATATAATAGTTAACTGACTACCTTCTAAACCAGCCTGTACAAGACATAACAAATATAATAGTTAACTGACTACCTTCTATACCAGCCTGTACAGGACATAACAAATATAATAGTTAACTGACTACCTTCTATCCCAGCCTGTACAAGACATAACAAATGTAATAGTTAACTGACTACCTTCTATCCCAGCCTGTACAATACATAATGAATATAATAGTTATCTGACTACCTTCTATACCAGCTGGTACAAGACATAACAAATATAATAGTTAACTGACTACCTTCTATTCCAGCCTGTACAAGACATAACAAATATAATAGTTAACTGACTACCTTCTATACCAGCCTGTACAAGACATAGCAGATATAAAAGTTAACTGACAACATTCTATCCCAGCCTGTTCAAGACAAAATAAATATAATAGTTAACTGACTACCTTCTATACCAGCCTGTACAAGACATAACAAATATAATAGTTAACTGACTACCTTCTATCCCAGCCTGTTCAAGACAAAACAAATATAATAGTTAACTGACTACCTTCTATACCAGCCTGTACAAGACATAACAAATATAATAGTTAACTGACTACCTTATATCCCAGCCTGTACAAGACATAACAAATATAATAGTTAACTGACTACCTTCTATCCCAGCCTGTTCAAGACAAAACAAATATAATAGTTAACTGACTACCTTCTATCCCAGCCTGTTCAAGACAAAACAAATATAATAGTTAACTGACTACCTTATATCCCAGCCTGTACAAGACATAACAAATATAATAGTTAACTGACTACCTTCTATCCCAGCCTGTTCAAGACAAAACAAATATAATAGTTAACTGACTACCTTCTATACCAGCCTGTACAAGACATAACAAATATAATAGTTAACTGACAATCTTCTATACTAGCCTATACAAGATATACCAAATATATTAGTTAACTGACTACCTTCTATACCAGCCTGTACAAGACATACCAAATATAATAGTTAACTGACTACCTTCTATACCAGCTTGTACAAGACAAAACAAATATAATAGTTAACTGACAATCTTCTATACTAGCCTATACAAGACATACCAAATATATTAGTTAACTGACTACCTTCTATACCAGCCTGTACAAGACATACCAAATATAATAGTTAACTGACTACCTTCTATCCCAGTCTGTACAAGACATAACAAATATAATAGTTAACTGACTACCTTCTATCCCAGCCTGTACAATACATAACAAATATAATAGTTAACTGACTACCTTCTAAACCAGCCTGTACAAGACAATAAATATAATAGTTAACTGACTACCTTCTATTCTAACCTGTACAAGATATAACATATATAAAAGTTAACTGACAACATTCTATTTCAGCCTGTTCAAGACAAAATAAATATAATAGTTAACTGACTAACTTCTATCCCAGCCTGTACAAGACATAGCAAATATAATAGTTAACTGACTATCTTCTATACCAGCCTGAACAAGACAAAACAAATATAATAGTTAACTGACTATGTTCTATACTAGCCTGTACAAGACATACCAAATATATTAGTTAACTGACTACCTTCTATACCAGCCTGTACAAGACATACCAAATATAATAGTTAACTGACTACCTTCTATCCCAGTCTGTACAAGACATAACAAATATAATAGTTAACTGACTACCTTCTATACCAGCCTGTACAAGACATAAACAAATATAATAGTTAACTGACTACCTTCTATCCCAGTCTGTACAAGACATAACAAATATAATAGTTAACTGACTACCTTCTATACCAGCCTGTACAAGACATAACAAATATAATAGTTAACTGACTACCCTCTATCCCAGTCTATACAAAACAAAACAAATATAATAGTTAACTGACTACCTTCTATCCTAGCCTGTACAATACATAATAAATATAATAGTTAACTGACTACCTTATATCCCAGTCTGTACAAGACATAAACAAATATAATAGTTAACTGACTACCTTCTATCCCAGTCTGTACAAGACATAAACAAATATAATAGTTAACTGACTACCTTATATGCCAGTCTGTACAAGACATAACAAATATAATAGTTTACTTGTGAATAACATGTAAAACAAAAAATACAACACTGTAGAAAACCAATGAAAAAATGGCAGAAGCAGAGGCAAAATTGATACCCCAAAACACACACACACAGGTTTACCGCTAATAACGAGGTAAATCATAGAAGTACACATCCACGTAGCGAGGTATTGAAAGCAACCGAGGTCGATTTCCCGTTACCTCGGTGTGTTTACCTCAAAAATATCGCCCATAGTTTGTATTAGCCACACTGTTGAAATTTCGGTTATACCTCTATATAACGGTAGCGTGTTATTTTGTGTGTTGGTTTTTTTGGACACACACCGTGTAGTGAAAATGGAATGTGTGTTAATAATTTCATTCTCGTTGGTTAATCTGTAATGACGTCATTGATTTCAATTTCGGCAGTCCTCTCTATTTTCACAATAGTAACTCCTCGGGCTCCTTCATTGCTTCCGTTATTAAAGTGCACATGCTGCCTTTGAAGTCTATGTCGGTTCACCGAAGTAAGTGAAATGTTTTCCACATAATGGCGACGAACGTTAAGTCTGCAGTATGTTATATTCTTGCTAAAGACTATATAAATTGGGACAGATGCATAGATTTTTCAGAATGTCAGCGAATTGATTATGCAAGTGATGTCTCTGACTCCGAGATAGCAGAACACAAAAATTTGAGAAACTTTAAGAAATATAAATTGTATGTTTTTTCATTGGAGGATCTGTTGAAATTAAGCATGGACATAAAATCTAAAAATTAAAAATGGATGGATATGTTGAAAGTGAAACCTTACTTCGACACCTGAAGAACATTCCAAAATCATCTTTTCCAAATATTAGCAGTAAATTAATACATGAATCCTTAATACGCACAAGTCAAAGGCTTTTGATTTATTTCGCTTTCCTGTTGATGCTCTTTGATGTACTAGTTTCCAAAGGCTTTTGATTTATTTGGCTTTCCTGTTGATGCTCTTTGGTGTACTGGTTTCCAAAGGTTTTGATTTATTTCGCTTTCCTGTTGATGCTCTTTGGTGTACTAGTTTCTAAAGGCTTTTGATTTATTTCGCTTTCTTGTTGATGCTCTTTGGTGTACTAGTTTCCAAAGGCTTTTGATTTATTTGGCTTTCCTGTTGATGCTCTTTGGTGTACTGGTTTCCAAAGGTATTTGATTTATTTGGCTTTCCTGTTGATGCTCTTTGGTGTACTAGTTTCTAAAGGCTTTTGATTTATTTGGCTTTCCTATTGATGTTCTTTGGAGTACTGGTTTCCAAAGGTATTTGATTTATTTGGCTTTCCTGTTGATGCTCTTTGGTGTACTAGTTTCTAAAGGCTTTTGATTTATTTGGCTTTCCTGTTGATGCTCTTTGGTGTACAAGTTTTCAAAGGCCTTTGATTTATTTGGCTTTCTGGTTGATGCTCTTTGATGTACTAGTTTCCAAAGGCTTTTGATTTATTTGGCTTTCCTGTTGATGCTCTTTGGAGTACTTGTTTCCAAAGGCAGTTGATTTATTTGGCTTTCCTGTTGATGCTCTTTGGTGTACTAATTTCCAAAAGCTTTAGATTTATTTGGTTTTCCTGTTGATGCTCTTTGATTACTAGTTTCCAAATGCTTTTGATTTATTTGGCTTTCCTGTTGATACTCTTTGATGTACTGGTTTCTAAAGGCTTTTGATTTATTTGACTTTCCTGTTGATGCTCTTTGATGTACTGGTTTCTAAAGGCTTTTGATTTATTTGGCTTTCCTGTTGATGCTCTTTGATGTACTGGTTTCCAAAGGCTTTTGATTTATTTGGCTTTCCTGTTGATGCTCTTTGGTGTACTGGTTTCCAAAGGCAGTTGATTTATTTGGTTTTCCAGTTGATGCTCTTTGGTGTACTGGTTTCCAAAGGCTTTTGATTTATTTGGCTTTCCTGTTGATGCTCTTTGGTGTACTAGTTTCTAAAGGCTTTTGATTTATTTCGCTTTCTTGTTGATGCTCTTTGGTGTACTAGTTTCCAAAGGCTTTTGATTTATTTGGCTTTCCTGTTGATGCTCTTTGGTGTACTAATTTCTAAAGGCTTTTGATTTATTTCGCTTTCCTGTTGATGATCTTTGATTACTAGTTTCCAAATGCTTTTGATTTAATTGGCTTTCCTGTTGATGCTCTTTGATGTACTGGTTTCTAAAGGCTTTTGATTTATTTGGCTTTCCTGTTGATGCTCTTTGATGTACTGGTTTCTAAAGGCTTTTGATTTATTTGGCTTTCCTGTTGATGCTCTTTGGTGTACTTATTTCTAAAGACTTTGGATTTATTTGGCTTTCCTGTTTTTGCTATTTGATATACTAGTTTCCAAAGGCTTTTGATTTATTTGGCTTTCCTGTTGATGCTCTTTGGTGTACTTGTTTCTAAAGAATTTGGATTTATTTGGCTTTCCTGTTGATGCTCTTTGGTGTACTAGTTTCTAAAGGCTTTTGATTTATTTCGCTTTCTTGTTGATGCTCTTTGGTGTACTAATTTCTAAAGGCTTTTGATTTATTTCGCTTTCCTGTTCATGCTCTTTGGTGTACTAGTTTCTAATGGCTTTTGATTTATTTGGCTTTCCTGTTGATGCTTTTTGATGTACTAGTTTCCAAAAACTTTAGATTTATTTGGCTTTCTGGTTGATGCTCTTTGGTGTACTAGTTTCTAAAGGCTTTTGATTTATTTGGTTTTCCTGTTGATGCTCTTTGATGTACTAGTTTCCAAAAGCTTTAGATTTATTTGGCTTTCTGGTTGATGCTCTTTGGTGTACTAGTTTCTAAAGGCTCTTGATTTATTTGGCTTTCCTGTTCATGCTCTTTGGTGTACTAGTTTCTAAAGGCTTTAGATTTATTTGGCTTTCCTGTTGATGCTCTTTGATGTACTGGTTTCCATAGGCTTTTGATTTATTTGGCTTACCTGTTGATGCTCTTTGGTGTACAAGTTTTCAAAGGCTTTTGATTTATTTGGCTTTCCTGTTCATGCTCTTTGGTGTACTAATTTCTAAAGGCTTTTGATTTATTTGGCTTTCCTGTGCATGCTCTTTGGTGTACTGGTTTCTAAAGACTTTTGATTTATTTGGCTTTCCTGTTGATGCTCTTTGATGTACTAGTTTCCAAAGGCTTTAGATTTATTTGGCTTTCCTGTTGATGCTCTTTGGTGTACTAGTTTCTAAAGACTTTTGATTTATTTGGCTTTCCTGTTGATGCTCTTTGATGTACTGGTTTCCAAAGGCTTTTGATTTATTTCGCTTTCCTGTTGATGCTCTTTGATGTACTAGTTTCTAAAGGCTTTTGATTTATTTGGTTTTCCTGTTGATGCTATTTGATATACTAGTTTCTAAAGGCTCTTGATTTATTTGGCTTTCCTGTTGATGCTCTTTGGTGTACTAGTTTCTAAAGGCTTTTGATTTATTTGGTTTTCCTGTTGATGCTATTTGATATACTAGTTTCTAAAGGCTTTTGATTTATTTGACTTTCCTGTTGATGCTCTTTGGTGTACCGGTTTCCAAAGGCTTTTGATTTATTTGGTTTTCCTAATGATGCTATTTGATATACTAGTTTCTAAAGGCTTTTGATTTATTTGGCTTTCCTGTTGATGCTCTTTGATGTACTAGTTTCCAAAGGCTTTAGATTTATTTGGCTTTCCTATTGATGCTCTTTGGTGTACTAGTTTCTAAAGACTTTTGATTTATTTGGCTTTCCTGTTGATGCTCTTTGGTGTACTAGTTTCTAAAGGCTTTTGATTTATTTGGCTTTCCTATTGATGTTCTTTGGAGTACTGGATTCCAAAGGTATTTCATTTATTTGGCTTTCCTGTTGATGCTCTTTGGTGTACTAGTTTCTAAAGGCTTTTGATTTATTTGGCTTTCCTGTTGATGCTCTTTGGTGTACAAGTTTTCAAAGGCCTTTGATTTATTTGGCTTTCTGGTTGATGCTCTTTGATGTACTAGTTTCCAAAGGCTTTTGATTTATTTGGCTTTCCTGTTGATGCTCTTTGGAGTACTGGTTTCCAAAGGCAGTTGATTTATTTGGCTTTCCTGTTGATGCCCTTTGGTGTACTAATTTCCAAAAGCTTTAGATTTATTTGGTTTTCCTGTTGATGCTCTTTGATTACTAGTTTCCAAATGCTTTTGATTTATTTGGCTTTCCTGTTGATGCTCTTTGATGTACTGGTTTCTAAAGGCTTTTGATTTATTTGACTTTCCTGTTCATGCTCTTTGATGTACTGGTTTCTAAAGGGTTTTGATTTATTTGGCTTTCCTGTTGATGCTCTTTGATGTACTGGTTTCCAAAGGCCTTTGATTTATTTGGCTTTCCTGTTGATGCTCTTTGGTGTACTGGTTTCCAAAGGCAGTTGATTTATTTGGTTTTCCAGTTGATGCTCTTTGGTGTACTGGTTTCCAAAGGCTTTTGATTTATTTCGCTTTCCTGTTGATGCTCTTTGGTGTACTAGTTTCTAAAGGCTTTTGATTTATTTCGCTTTCTTGTTGATGCTCTTTGGTGTACTAGTTTCCAAAGGCTTTTGATTTATTTGGCTTTCCTGTTGATGCTCTTTGGTGTACTAATTTCTAAAGGCTTTTGATTTATTTCGCTTTCCTGTTGATGATCTTTGATTACTAGTTTCCAAATGCTTTTGATTTAATTGGCTTTCCTGTTGATGCTCTTTGATGTACTGGTTTCTAAAGGCTTTTGATTTATTTGGCTTTCCTGTTGATGCTCTTTGATGTACTGGTTTCTAAAGGCTTTTGATTTATTTGGCTTTCCTGTTGATGCTCTTTGGTGTACTTATTTCTAAAGACTTTGGATTTATTTGGCTTTCCTGTTTTTGCTATTTGATATACTAGTTTCCAAAGGCTTTTGATTTATTTGGCTTTCCTGTTGATGCTCTTTGGTGTACTTGTTTCTAAAGAATTTGGATTTATTTGGCTTTCCTGTTGATGCTCTTTGGTGTACTAGTTTCTAAAGTCTTTTGATTTATTTCGCTTTCTTGTTGATGCTCTTTGGTGTACTAATTTCTAAAGGCTTTTGATTTATTTGGCTTTCCTGTTCATGCTCTTTGGTATACTAGTTTCTAATGGCTTTTGATTTATTTGGCTTTCCTGTTGATGCTCTTTGATGTACTAGTTTCCAAAAACTTTAGATTTATTTGGCTTTCTGGTTGATGCTCTTTGGTGTACTAGTTTCTAAAGGCTTTTGATTTATTTGGCTTTCCTGTTGATGCTCTTTGATGTACTAGTTTCCAAAAGCTTTAGATTTATTTGGCTTTCTGGTTGATGCTCTTTGGTGTACTAGTTTCTAAAGGCTCTTGATTTATTTGGCTTTCCTGTTCATGCTCTTTGGTGTACTAGTTTCTAAAGGCTTTTGATTTATTTGGCTTTCCTGTTGATGCTCTTTGATGTACTAGTTTCCAAAAGCTTTAGATTTATTTGGCTTTCTGGTTGATGCTCTTTGGTGTACTAGTTTCTAAAGACTTTTGATTTATTTGGCTTTCCTGTTGATGCTCTTTGATGTACTGGTTTCCAAAGGCTGTTGATTTATTTGGCTTTCCTGTTGATGCTCTTTGATGTACTGGTTTCCATAGGCTTTTGATTTATTTGGCTTACCTGTTGATGCTCTTTGGTGTACAAGTTTTCAAAGGCTTTTGATTTATTTGGCTTTCCTGTTCATGCTCTTTGGTGTACTAATTTCTAAAGGCTTTTGATTTATTTGGCTTTCCTGTGCATGCTCTTTGGTGTACTGGTTTCTAAAGACTTTTGATTTATTTGGCTTTCCTGTTGATGCTCTTTGATGTACTAGTTTCCAAAGGCTTTAGATTTATTTGGCTTTCCTGTTGATGCTCTTTGGTGTACTAGTTTCTAAAGACTTTTGATTTATTTGGCTTTCCTGTTGATGCTCTTTGATGTACTGGTTTCCAAAGGCTTTTGATTTATTTCGCTTTCCTGTTGATGCTCTTTGATGTACTAGTTTCTAAAGGCTTTTGATTTATTTGGTTTTCCTGTTGATGCTATTTGATATACTAGTTTCTAAAGGCTCTTGATTTATTTGGCTTTCCTGTTGATGCTCTTTGGTGTACTAGTTTCTAAAGGCTTTTGATTTATTTGGTTTTCCTGTTGATGCTATTTGATATACTAGTTTCTAAAGGCTTTTGATTTATTTGACTTTCCTGTTGATGCTCTTTGGTGTACCGGTTTCCAAAGGCTTTTGATTTATTTGGTTTTCCTAATGATGCTATTTGATATACTAGTTTCTAAAGGCTTTTGATTTATTTGGCTTTCCTGTTGATGCTCTTTGATGTACTAGTTTCCAAAGGCTTTAGATTTATTTGGCTTTCCTATTGATGCTCTTTGGTGTACTAGTTTCTAAAGACTTTTGATTTATTTGGCTTTCCTGTTGATGCTCTTTGGTGTACTAGTTTCTAAAGGCTTTTGATTTATTTGGCTTTCCTATTGATGTTCTTTGGAGTACTGGTTTCCAAAGGTATTTCATTTATTTGGCTTTCCTGTTGATGCTCTTTGGTGTACTAGTTTCTAAAGGCTTTTGATTTATTTGGCTTTCCTGTTGATGCTCTTTGGTGTACAAGTTTTCAAAGGCTTTTGATTTATTTGGCTTTCTGGTTGATGCTCTTTGATGTACTAGTTTCCAAAGGCTTTTGATTTATTTGGCTTTCCTGTTGATGCTCTTTGGAGTACTGGTTTCCAAAGGCAGTTGATTTATTTGGCTTTCCTGTTGATGCCCTTTGGTGTACTAATTTCCAAAAGCTTTAGATTTATTTGGTTTTCCTGTTGATGCTCTTTGATTACTAGTTTCCAAATGCTTTTGATTTATTTGGCTTTCCTGTTGATGCTCTTTGATGTACTGGTTTCTAAAGGCTTTTGATTTATTTGACTTTCCTGTTCATGCTCTTTGATGTACTGGTTTCTAAAGGGTTTTGATTTATTTGGCTTTCCTGTTGATGCTCTTTGATGTACTGGTTTCCAAAGGCCTTTGATTTATTTGGCTTTCCTGTTGATGCTCTTTGGTGTACTGGTTTCCAAAGGCAGTTGATTTATTTGGTTTTCCAGTTGATGCTCTTTGGTGTACTGGTTTCCAAAGGCTTTTGATTTATTTCGCTTTCCTGTTGATGCTCTTTGGTGTACTAGTTTCTAAAGGCTTTTGATTTATTTCGCTTTCTTGTTGATGCTCTTTGGTGTACTAGTTTCCAAAGGCTTTTGATTTATTTGGCTTTCCTGTTGATGCTCTTTGGTGTACTAATTTCTAAAGGCTTTTGATTTATTTCGCTTTCCTGTTGATGATCTTTGATTACTAGTTTCCAAATGCTTTTGATTTAATTGGCTTTCCTGTTGATGCTCTTTGATGTACTGGTTTCTAAAGGCTTTTGATTTATTTGGCTTTCCTGTTGATGCTCTTTGATGTACTGGTTTCTAAAGGCTTTTGATTTATTTGGCTTTCCTGTTGATGCTCTTTGGTGTACTTATTTCTAAAGACTTTGGATTTATTTGGCTTTCCTGTTTTTGCTATTTGATATACTAGTTTCCAAAGGCTTTTGATTTATTTGGCTTTCCTGTTGATGCTCTTTGGTGTACTTGTTTCTAAAGAATTTGGATTTATTTGGCTTTCCTGTTGATGCTCTTTGGTGTACTAGTTTCTAAAGTCTTTTGATTTATTTCGCTTTCTTGTTGATGCTCTTTGGTGTACTAATTTCTAAAGGCTTTTGATTTATTTGGCTTTCCTGTTCATGCTCTTTGGTATACTAGTTTCTAATGGCTTTTGATTTATTTGGCTTTCCTGTTGATGCTCTTTGATGTACTAGTTTCCAAAAACTTTAGATTTATTTGGCTTTCTGGTTGATGCTCTTTGGTGTACTAGTTTCTAAAGGCTTTTGATTTATTTGGCTTTCCTGTTGATGCTCTTTGATGTACTAGTTTCCAAAAGCTTTAGATTTATTTGGCTTTCTGGTTGATGCTCTTTGGTGTACTAGTTTCTAAAGGCTCTTGATTTATTTGGCTTTCCTGTTCATGCTCTTTGGTGTACTAGTTTCTAAAGGCTTTTGATTTATTTGGCTTTCCTGTTGATGCTCTTTGATGTACTAGTTTCCAAAAGCTTTAGATTTATTTGGCTTTCTGGTTGATGCTCTTTGGTGTACTAGTTTCTAAAGACTTTTGATTTATTTGGCTTTCCTGTTGATGCTCTTTGATGTACTGGTTTCCAAAGGCTGTTGATTTATTTGGCTTTCCTGTTGATGCTCTTTGGTGTACTGGTTTCCAAAGGCAGTTGATTTTTTTGTTTTTCCAGTTGATGCTCTTTGGTGTACTGGTTTCCAAAGGCTTTTGATTTATTTCGCTTTCCTGTTGATGCTCTTTGGTGTACTAATTTCTAAAGGCTTTTGATTTATTTCGCTTTCCTGTTGATGCTCTTTGATTACTAGTTTCCAAATGCTTTTGATTTAATTGGCTTTCCTGTTGATGCTCTTTGATGTACTGGTTTCTAAAGACTTTTGATTTATTTGGCTTTCCTGTTGATGCTCTTTGATGTACTGGTTTCCAAAGGCTTTTGATTTATTTCGCTTTCCTGTTGATGCTCTTTGGTGTACTAGTTTCTAAAGGCTTTTGATTTATTTCGCTTTCTTGTTGATGCTCTTTGGTGTACAAGTTTTCAAAGGCTTTTGATTTATTTGGCTTACCTGTTGATGCTGTTTGGTGTACTAATTTCTAAAGGCTTTTGATTTATTTGGCTTTCCTGTTGATGCTCTTTGATGTACTGGTTTCCAAAGGCTTTTGATTTATTTCGCTTTCCTGTTGATGCTCTTTGGTGTACTAGTTTCCAAAGGCTTTTGATTTATTTCGCTTTCTTGTTGATGCTCTTTGGTGTACTAGTTTCCAAAGGCTTTTGATTTATTTGGCTTTCCTGTTGATGCTCTTTGGTGTACTAGTTTCTAAAGACTTTTGATTTATTTGGCTTTCCTGTTGATGCTCTTTGATGTACTGGTTTCCAAAGGCTTTTGATTTATTTGGTTTTCCTGTTGATGCTATTTGATATACTAGTTTCTAAAGGCTCTTGATTTATTTGGCTTTCCTGTTGATGCTCTTTGGTGTACTAGTTTCTAAAGGCTTTTGATTTATTTGGTTTTCCTGTTGATGCTATTTGATATACTAGTTTCTAAAGGCTTTTGATTTATTTGACTTTCCTGTTGATGCTCTTTGGTGTACTGGTTTCCAAAGGCTTTTGATTTATTTGGTTTTCCTGTTGATGCTCTTTGATGTACTAGTTTCCAAAGGCCTTTGATTTATTTGGCTTTCCTGTTGATGCTCTTTGATGTACTGGTTTCCATAGGCTTTTGATTTATTTGGCTTACCTGTTGATGCTCTTTGGTGTACAAGTTTTCAAAGGCTTTTGATTTATTTGGCTTTCCTGTTCATGCTCTTTGGTGTACTAGTTTCTAAAGGCTTTTGATTTATTTGGCTTTCCTGTGCATGCTCTTTGGTGTACTGGTTTCTAAAGACTTTTGATTTATTTGGCTTTCCTGTTGATGCTCTTTGATGTACTAGTTTCCAAAGGCTTTAGATTTATTTGGCTTTCCTGTTGATGCTCTTTGGTGTACTAGTTTCTAAAGACTTTTGATTTATTTGGCTTTCCTGTTGATGCTATTTGATATACTAGTTTCTAAAGACTTTTGATTTATTTGGCTTTCCTGTTGATGCACTTTGGTGTACTGGTTTCCAAAGGTATTTGATTTATTTGGCTTTCCTGTTGATGCTCTTTGGTGTACTAGTTTCTAAAGGCTTTTGATTTATTTGGCTTTCCTGTTGATGCTCTTTGGAGTACTGGTTTCCAAAGGTATTTGACTTATTTGGCTTTCCTGTTGATGCTCTTTGGTGTTCTAGTTTCTAAAGGCTTTTGATTTATTTGGCTTTCCTGTTGATGCTCTTTGGTGTACTAGTTTTCAAAGGCCTTTGATTTATTTGGCTTTCCTGTTGATGCTCTTTGATGTACTGGTTTCTAAAGGCTTTTGATTTATTTGGCTTTCCTGTTGATGCTCTTTGATGTACTGGTTTCCAAAGGCTGTTGATTTATTTGGCTTTCCTGTTGATGCTCTTTGGTGTACTGGTTTCCAAAGGCAGTTGATTTATTTGGCTTTCCTGTTGATGCTCTTTGGTGTACTTGTTTCCAAAGGCAGTTGATTTATTTGGCTTTCCTGTTGATGCTCTTTGGTGTACTGGTTTCCAAAGGCTTTTGATTTATTTGGCTTTCCTGTTGATGCTCTTTGGTGTACTAGTTTC
The DNA here is from genome assembly GCA_963680875.1 of Bathymodiolus brooksi. Classification (NCBI taxonomy): domain Eukaryota; kingdom Metazoa; phylum Mollusca; class Bivalvia; order Mytilida; family Modiolidae; genus Bathymodiolus; species Bathymodiolus brooksi. The sequence continues at coordinate 67,866,241 of OY804582.1, forward strand.
TAAAGGCTTTTGATTTATTTGGCTTTCCTGTTGATGCTCTTTGATGTACTGGTTTCTAAAGGCTTTTGATTTATTTGGCTTTCCTGTCGATGCACTTTGGTGTACTGGTTTCCAAAGGTATTTGATTTATTTGGCTTTCCTGTTGATGCTCTTTGGTGTACTAGTTTCTAAAGGCTTTTGATTTATTTGGCTTTCCTGTTGATGCTCTTTGGAGTACTGGTTTCCAAAGGTATTTGATTTATTTGGCTTTCCTGTTGATGCTCTTTGGTGTACTAGTTTCTAAAGGCTTTTGATTTATTTGGCTTTCCTGTTGATGCTCTTTGGTGTACTAGTTTTCAAAGGCCTTTGATTTATTTGGCTTTCCTGTTGATGCTCTTTGATGTACTAGTTTCCAAAGGCTTTTGATTTATTTGGCTTTCCTGTTGATGCTCTTTGGAGTACTAGTTTCCAAAGGCAGTTGATTTATTTGGCTTTCCTGTTGATGCTCTTTGGTGTACTAATTTCCAAAAGCTTTAGATTTATTTGGTTTTCCTGTTGATGCTCTTTGATTACTAGTTTCCAAATGCTTTTGATTTATTTGGCTTTCCTGTTGATGCTCTTTGATGTACTGGTTTCTAAAGGCTTTTGATTTATTTGGCTTTCCTGTTGATGCTCTTTGATGTACTGGTTTCCAACGGCTGTTGATTTATTTGGCTTTCCTGTTGATGCTCTTTGGTGTACTGGTTTCCAAAGGCAGTTGATTTATTTGGCTTTCCTGTTGATGCTCTTTGGTGTACTGGTTTCCAAAGGCAGTTGATTTATTTGGCTTTCCTGTTGATGCTCTTTGGTGTACTGGTTTCCAAAGGCTTTTGATTTATTTGGCTTTCCTGTTGATGCTCTTTGGTGTACTAGTTTCTAAAGGCTTTTGATTTATTTGGCTTTCCTGTTGATGCTCTTTGATGTACTGGTTTCTAAAGGCTTTTGATTTATTTGGCTTTCCTGTTGATGCTCTTTGATGTACTGGTTTCCAAAGGCTTTTGATTTATTTCGCTTTCCTGTTGATGCTCTTTGGTGTACTAGTTTCTAAAGGCTTTTGATTTATTTCGCTTTCTTGTTGATGCTCTTTGGTGTACAAGTTTTCAAAGGCTTTTGATTTATTTGGCTTACCTGTTGATGCTCTTTGGTGTACTAATTTCTAAAGGCTTTTGATTTATTTGGCTTTCCTGTTGATGCTCTTTGATGTACTGGTTTCCAAAGGCTTTTGATTTATTTCGCTTTCCTGTTGATGCTCTTTGGTGTACTAGTTTCCAAAGGCTTTTGATTTATTTCGCTTTCTTGTTGATGCTCTTTGGTGTACTAGTTTCCAAAGGCTTTTGATTTATTTGGCTTTCCTGTTGATGCTCTTTGGTGTACTAGTTTCTAAAGACTTTTGATTTATTTGGCTTTCCTGTTGATGCTCTTTGATGTACTGGTTTCCAAAGGCTTTTGATTTATTTGGTTTTCCTGTTGATGCTATTTGATATACTAGTTTCTAAAGGCTCTTGATTTATTTGGCTTTCCTGTTGATGCTCTTTGGTGTACTAGTTTCTAAAGGCTTTTGATTTATTTGGTTTTCCTGTTGATGCTCTTTGATATACTAGTTTCTAAAGGCTTTTGATTTATTTGACTTTCCTGTTGATGCTCTTTGGTGTACTGGTTTCCAAAGGCTTTTGATTTATTTGGTTTTCCTGTTGATGCTCTTTGATGTACTAGTTTCCAAAGGCCTTTGATTTATTTGGCTTTCCTGTTGATGCTCTTTGATGTACTGGTTTCCAAAGGCTGTTGATTTATTCGACTTTACTGTTGATGCTCTTTGGTGTACTGGTTTCCAAATGCTTTTGATTTATTTGACTTTCAAATATTTTGACTATGATCGTGCCAGATGAAGGTCATGACAAAATTTGGTCATTTATATTCACATGACCGCCGACAAATACTGATTTTTCAGCATCAACCATAAACATTTCGTGATTCATTTTTAAGTCTTTGGCCTTATGGTTATATTCTCCTTACCTAGTGCGAGTGACAATGTTAACATGAACTAATTCAAATGGCGCATGACCAATTATAAATGCAGAAAAATGAAATCGTAGTCTATATGTTGTCTAAAATATGTATTTCCATATTTCACTGTGATATTTGACCACAGTTCATCGAGATCTGCATAACATATCAAACAATTTTGATTTGATATATAATCTCTCTATAATATGTGCTGTTAATATGAACTATTACCTCTTCAGCTGCTCGTCGCATGAACATCTTGGAATGGTCCTCCCAAATAGCCGGGACAGTCAAAACAAAATGCACATCTTTCATAGTTATTTTCATCAGTGAACGCTGTAGCTGGGCAAGCATTTGCTCTTTGAGGTATTTGATTGCAGCAGTAAAGATATCGAAGGCTTTCATCTCCACTCCATTTACATCTTCTATCGTTGTATCCATATTTATTGTCTGTAATATAAATTTCTTTAACTAATGCAACATGTATTTCGTGTTTTGTACACTTTTTGTCCCCTATTTTCCGACTCTTTTGTGTAGAATACACAAGATACTTACTTACGTACACTGACAAGTCCTTAAAAATCAGGTACATTATCATAAAATATATGTTTGTAACTAGATTAACAGCAGGAACTACCCACCCTTCCGGAGCACCTAAGTTCATTCTCAGTTTTCAGTGGGGTTCGTGTTACATGATCTTTGATATTATGTTACTTTTAATTATCAATTAACTTTAATTGAGCTTTGTGCAACCTAATCCAGAACTTTGACATTTTGTTACTTTTCAGGGGAAATAAACAACTATAGCAAGGCTACTTCCTAACAGGTACTTTACCGTGGACTAAAAGAAGAGACATAATCTTCTGCTAAAAGACAATGTAGATTCGCTGCACGCTGTGACAAAGGAATAAAATCAGATCAAAGTTGAAGAAACAATCTGGAGGAGAGTAATCAATGTGAGGTTGAATGCGCAGAGGAAGTAATGTATACGGTGGAAAGAATGGTAGAAAATACTGAACACGTGACTATGCCGACATTTACAAATATGATAACCTACACTCCTGTCCAACCTATGTTTTCAGGAGAAATATCGCAAGTGACGACATGACAGTTGATTTTTATTCTGGGTTAGAATCATACGCCAAATTTTCATTTGTTTTGAACACACTTGGAACAGCTACATATTGTCTTCGTTACATTTATTTTCAAATTGATAGTGTCTATGTCAGAAATCAACTTGTTATGACATTGATGAAGATAAGGCATTACACAACAAATTTTGAACTGTCAAAATGTTTTTCATTATCTGAAGCAAGTGTAAAACATATTGTTAATACGTGGATACTTTTCATTACAAGTCAATGGGTAGAAGCAAATATTTGGCCCCCTAACAACTTGGTTAGATACTTTGCTCCCACTGATTTCAAAGCAGTAGAGAGAAGTAAATATTTGGCCTCCTGGTAACTTGGTTAGATACTTTGCTCCCACTGATTTCAAGGCAGTGAAGAGAAGTAAATATTTGGCCTCCTGGTAACTTGGTCAGATACTTTGCTCCCACTGATTTCAAGGCAGTGGAGAGAAGCAAATATTTGGCCCCCTGACAACTTGGTCAGATACTTTGCTCCCACTGATTTTAAAGCAGTGGAGAGAAGCAAATATTTGGCCTCCGGGCAACTTGGTTAGAAAACTTCCACCAAGTATAATAGTTGATGAATTGAATGTCCAATTAAGCAATCCAATGCACCACGAGCATAGCAAGCAATGTTTTCATTCTATGAAAATAGGAACACTGTAAAAATACTTGTTGGATTAATTCCAGGTGGATGCATATGTGATCGAAAGATAGTGGGGCGCAGCAAATTAGTTCAGTTGTATGAACACGGTGACATTGTAATGACAGACAAATGTTTTAATGTACATGATTTGTTTGCCATGATGGACGCTGCAGTCAACATATCGACATTTAAAAAAAGAAAGGAAATAACATTAGTGGGAAAATAACTTACGAGATCGTATACAAACGCGTACACATTGCTAGTATCATTGATCTGGAACTAAATTATCATCACATATAACATTTTGCTGTTTCATGCTCTGTAACTTTAGAACATGTTGTGTTCCAAAAGATGATTGAATGAATGAATCATAATTTGTTGTTTATTCTAAAATCTATAATTATGACAGCAAAGTTTAAACAGTGATTGTCTACAATTCCACCAATATTGACAAAAGTAACAGTTCACCTCTCACCTTAACTCATGGAACATACACAAAAAACCATGACATATAATGTATGGCATTGGAATCCATGTCCTGGCTTTGGAATGGCACAAAAGACCACGACATATAATGTATGGCATTGGAATCCATGCCCTGGCTTTCGAATGGCACAAAAGACCACGACATATAATCTATGGTATTGAAATCCATGCCCTGGTTTTCGAATGGCACAAAAGACCACGACATATAATCTATGGTATTGAAATCCATGCCCTGGCTTTCGAATGGCACAAAAGACCACGACATATAATGTATGGCATTGGAATCCATGCCCTGGCTTTGGAATGGCACAAAAGACCACGACATATAATGTATGGCATTGGAATCCATGCCCTGGCTTTGGAATGGCACAAAAGACCACGACATATAATGTATGGCATTGGAATCCATGCCCTGGCTTTGGAATGGCACAAAAGACCACGACATATAATCTATGGCATTGGAATCCATGCCCTGGCTTTGGAATGGCACAAAAGACCACGACATATAATGTATGGCATTGGAATCCATGCCCTGGCTTTGGAATGGCACAAAAGACCACGACATATAATGTATGGCATTGGAATCCATGCCCTGGCTTTGGAATGGCACAAAAGACCACGACATATAATCTATGGTATTGAAATCCATGCCCTGGCTTTCGAATGGCACAAAAGACCACGACATATAATGTATGGCATTGAAATCCATGCCCTGGCTTTGGAATGGCACAAAAGATCACGACATATAATGTATGGCATTGGAATCCATGCCCTGGCTTTCGAATGGCACAAAAGACCACGACATATAATGTATGGCATTGAAATCCATGCCCTGGCTTTCGAATGGCACAAAAGACCACGACATATAATGTATGGCATTGGAATCCATGCCCTGGCTTTGGAATGGTACAAAAGACCACGACATATAATCTATGGTATTGAAATCCATGCCCTGGCTTTCGAATGGCACAAAAGACCACGACATATAATGTATGGCATTGAAATCCATGCCCTGGCTTTGGAATGGCACAAAAGACCACGACATATAATGTATGGCATTGGAATCCATGCCCTGGCTTTGGAATGGCACAAAAGACCACGACATATAATGTATGGCATTGACATCCATACCCTGGCTTTCGAATGGCACAAAAGACCACGACATATAATGTATGGCATTGGAATCCATGCCCTGGCTTTGGAATGGCACAAAAGGCCACGACATATAATGTATGGCATTGGAATCCATGCCCTGGCTTTCGAATGGCACAAAAGACCACGACATATAATGTATGGCATTGAAATCCATGCCCTGGCTTTGGAATGGCACAAAAGACCACGACATATAATGTATGGCATTGGAATCCATGCCCTGGCTTTCGAATGGCACAAAAGACCACGACATATAATGTATGGCATTGAAATCCATGCCCTGGCTTTGGAATGGCACAAAAAACCACGACATATAATGTATGGCATTGGAATCCATGCCCTGGCTTTGGAATGGCACAAAAGACCACGACATATAATGTATGGCATTGGAATCCATGCCCTGGCTTTCGAATGGCACAAAAGACCACGACATATAATGTATGGCATTGAAATCCATGCCCTGGCTTTGGAATGGCACAAAAAACCACGACATATAATGTATGGCATTGAAATCCATGCCCTGGCTTTGGAATGGCACAAAAGACCACGACATATAATCTATGGTATTGAAATCCATGCCCTGGCTTTCGAATGGCACAAAAGACCACGACATATAATGTATGGCATTGAAATCCATGCCCTGGCTTTGGAATGGCACAAAAGACCACGACATATAATCTATGGTATTGAAATCCATGCCCTGGCTTTCGAATGGTACAAAAGACCACGACATATAATGTATGGCATTGAAATCCATGCCCTGGCTTTGGAATGGCACAAAAGACCACGACATATAATGTATGGCATTGAAATCCATGCCCTGACTTTGGAATGGCACAAAAGACCACGACATATAATCTATGGTATTGAAATCCATGCCCTGGCTTTCGAATGGCACAAAAGACCACGACATATAATCTATGGTATTGAAATCCATGCCCTGGCTTTCGAATGGCACAAAAGACCACGACATATAATGTATGGCATTGAAATCCATGCCCTGGCTTTGGAATGGCACAAAAGACCACGACATATAATCTATGGTATTGAAATCCATGCCCTGGCTTTCGAATGGCACAAAAGACCACGACATATAATGTATGGCATTGAAATCCATGCCCTGGCTTTGGAATGGCACAAAAGACCACGACATATAATGTATGGCATTGGAATCCATGCCCTGGCTTTCGAATGGCACAAAAGACCACGACATATAATGTATGGCATTGAAATCCATGCCCTGGCTTTGGAATGGCACAAAAAACCACGACATATAATGTATGGCATTGGAATCCATGCCCTGGCTTTGGAATGGCACAAAAGACCACGACATATAATGTATGGCATTGGAATCCATGCCCTGGCTTTCGAATGGCACAAAAGACCACGACATATAATGTATGGCATTGAAATCCATGCCCTGGCTTTGGAATGGCACAAAAAACCACGACATATAATGTATGGCATTGAAATCCATGCCCTGGCTTTGGAATGGCACAAAAGACCACGACATATAATCTATGGTATTGAAATCCATGCCCTGGCTTTCGAATGGCACAAAAGACCACGACATATAATGTATGGCATTGAAATCCATGCCCTGGCTTTGGAATGGCACAAAAGACCACGACATATAATCTATGGTATTGAAATCCATGCCCTGGCTTTCGAATGGTACAAAAGACCACGACATATAATGTATGGCATTGAAATCCATGCCCTGGCTTTGGAATGGCACAAAAGACCACGACATATAATGTATGGCATTGAAATCCATGCCCTGACTTTGGAATGGCACAAAAGACCACGACATATAATCTATGGTATTGAAATCCATGCCCTGGCTTTCGAATGGCACAAAAGACCACGACATATAATCTATGGTATTGAAATCCATGCCCTGGCTTTCGAATGGCACAAAAGACCCCGACATATAATGTATGGCATTGAAATCCATGCCCTGGCTTTGGAATGGCACAAAAGACCACGACATATAATCTATGGTATTGAAATCCATGCCCTGGCTTTCGAATGGCACAAAAGACCACGACATATAATGTATGGCATTGAAATCCATGCCCTGGCTTTGGAATGGCACAAAAGACCACGACATATAATGTATGGCATTGGAATCCATGCCCTGGCTTTCGAATGGCACAAAAGACCACGACATATAATGTATGGCATTGAAATCCATGCCCTGGCTTTGGAATGGCACAAAAAACCACGACATATAATGTATGGCATTGGAATCCATGCCCTGGCTTTGGAATGGCACAAAAGACCACGACATATAATGTATGGCATTGGAATCCATGCCCTGGCTTTCGAATGGCACAAAAGACCACGACATATAATGTATGGCATTGAAATCCATGCCCTGGCTTTGGAATGGCACAAAAAACCACGACATATAATGTATGGCATTGAAATCCATGCCCTGGCTTTGGAATGGCACAAAAGACCACGACATATAATCTATGGTATTGAAATCCATGCCCTGGCTTTCGAATGGCACAAAAGACCACGACATATAATGTATGGCATTGAAATCCATGCCCTGGCTTTGGAATGGCACAAAAGACCACGACATATAATCTATGGTATTGAAATCCATGCCCTGGCTTTCGAATGGTACAAAAGACCACGACATATAATGTATGGCATTGAAATCCATGCCCTGGCTTTGGAATGGCACAAAAGACCACGACATATAATGTATGGCATTGAAATCCATGCCCTGACTTTGGAATGGCACAAAAGACCACGACATATAATCTATGGTATTGAAATCCATGCCCTGGCTTTCGAATGGCACAAAAGACCACGACATATAATCTATGGTATTGAAATCCATGCCCTGGCTTTCGAATGGCACAAAAGACCACGACATATAATGTATGGCATTGAAATCCATGCCCTGGCTTTGGAATGGCACAAAAGACCACGACATATAATCTATGGTATTGAAATCCATGCCCTGGCTTTCGAATGGCACAAAAGACCACGACATATAATGTATGGCATTGAAATCCATGCCCTGACTTTCGAATGGCACAAAAGAATGGCAGGTTAAACCAGTTAGTGGGATCCCAAATCTCTCTTCTTGATAATTGGATTTCAAAAGGCAATACATGTATAAAATGTATAAATATAAAAGCATATCCGGTATAAAATAATGATATGCCAAAGAGTAAAAAAAAATATACATGCACATGTGAATACATTTAGATCTGGATTGGAGCAGAGCAGATATTATAAACATACTGCCCTTGAATGAAGGTGTTATGGTAGATTAACACACGAGGGAAAAAATTATCACCCGAGACGAAGTCGAGGGTGATAATTTTTTCACAGAGTGTGTTAATCACCCTAACACCTTCATCCAAGGGCAGTATGTTTTTTTTATTATACTGAATGCCTAATGATTCAAGTGTGCATTATGTTATTAGGACAATTGTTAAAAAAATAAAGTCATAAATTAAGATAGTTTACTTACATTAACAACAAAACATCAAATAGCAACAAATTTAACGAGATAATAACATAATGTTTATAACAATTAATGTAAAATGTTAATTGTATATTTTGATAAATATCATCACATGTTTGCTTCTATATTTTGACTATTGCATAAATAATTTTCAAGGTAGGTTATAATTGTCTTATCATTTTTCAATATTATTATTTAAATACATGTCTTAAAATTTTGAAATTTTATGAAAACTTTGAAATTTTTTAAACTTTTTGAAAATTTTATCATTTTGAAATTTAAAAAAAAAAATGAAATTTTATGAAAATTTAAATTTTTTTGAAATATTGAAATTTTTAAAATTTTGGAAAATTTTGAAAATTTTGGAAAATTTTGAACTTTAAAACAATTTTTTTTTTTTTAATTTTAGAATTTTGAAAATCGGTAAACCTCGGCGGAGCGGGTGTTAATTTTTCCGGATCGGCAAACTTCGGGCTCAGCGGGTGTTAATGTTAGGCATTAACACCCGTTGCTAATATTATCACATGTTGCTAGGGATGGGCGGGGCTTATTAAAGGTTAGTGAAAATTAACAAATGACGCTTGTCCAATGAAATGAATGAATAATGTAAGAAATTTGCATAAAGTATAATAATATCTATTAGTTCATGTTTCAAGTCTACTTCGCCAATATTGTTTCATCCATAACTTAGCGGTCCTTAATATGACGAATTGTTCTTGATATCTTATTTTTAGCAAAGTAAACTTGCTTCAAAGTGTCAACTATGGTTTAGAATCATGGCATTTACCAATAGGATTTCTCAAGTATTTCACAAGTTTAGATGTGGCAGATTTAAACTTTCTAGCTTTCTTAATTACGTCATCATCAATACGTGTATGGGAAATACCCTCTTGATCAGATATATATAATATGTAGACTTGTATTGATGTACAAGATATCTATAGCGATAATAGCATTTAGTGAAAGTTTATAATAATCTATGAAAATGGTATTATCGGTGCAAACGTTTTACTGTAATTATGAGATTAAGGTCAGTAAAGTCAGAAACCTTATTACAAATGGTGCTAAACGAACCAACTGACAAATGAAAACACCGTATTGATGGGGTCAAAAAAGAAAATTGACGATAGTGAAAGAATATTGCTTGCTTTCTTGTATTTGCCGGCCATTGTGTTGTCTGATTTTCGACTTACGGTCTCTGATTTTCCCTGCCGCCTCTTCAAATTTTTTATCCAGATGTTTGAAACAAAATATGAGGTACAAATGAGTTCTTAGAATAGTCCATCGCCTTTTGGATTGACACAAAAAGATAAAAGAATGATGCAAGGATTATATGCTTTTGGGTATGATAATTATACATAATAAAAATAATTCCGAAAGTCAAATGAAACTATATTTCCTGTGCAATGTACAATTTGTGTGTATGCTTGGTGAGTGGGTGATGAAATTGTCAAATGCAAAATTCATATTGATCTTATAAGACAAACCTGGTTATGCAGAATCATTTTGAAACGTCTAAAATAATATAGCACATCAGGTTTGTCATCCCCTGCATTATCTACAAATTTTTTCTCCGCTTCGTATCCAAAAGCTAAGAATTTCTTCTTTCGATCGAGAAGAACAGATGTTAGAGCTTTGCTTGATTCCAACTGGCCGTACTTCCATTTGCATGTTTCTATGGCAGATGGATCATTCTTTGTAGAATATGCATACCCAGAGTAGGTTGTCCCAAAGTCGATGGCTGCAACGAACAATCTGGCAGCATCAATCTGTTCACTGTTATAAAATATAATATTGAAATAGTAAACATTTTTAAAAATAATTAAAAAAAATACTAAGACCATCTGCTAACTGCAAGCAATCAGACGACATGGTTATTGGATAAATGTCATATATTAGGGTTCTCAAAGTTCGAGTTTTGACACTTTTCTCTGAAGAAATCAGATATTACCATCATCCAATGGATCATTTGAAGTTTATTTGCAGATTATTTCATAAAGACCTCACTGTTTTGTGAAATGTAGAACAGCAATAAAAATACAGTTGTCTTACTTTAATAAGTATCTACGTGTGATGTAGGAGATTCTCTCAATGTTCAGTTACATATCTACGTGTGATGTAGGAGATTCTCTCAATGTTCAGTTACATATCTACGTGTGATGTAGGAGATTCTCTCAATGTTCAATTACATATCTACGTGTGATGTAGGAGATTCTCTCAATGTTCAATTACATATCTACGTGTGATGTAGGAGATTCTCTCAATGTTCAGTTACATATCTACGTGTGATGTAGGAGATTCTTTCAATGTTCAATTACATATCTACGTGTGATGTAGGAGATTCTCTCAATGTTCAATTACATATCTACGTGTGATGTAGGAGATTCTCTCAATGTTCAGTTACATATCTACGTGTGATGTAGGAGATTCTCTCAATGTTCAGTTACATATCTACGTGTGATGTAGGAGATTCTCTCAATGTTCAATTACATATCTACGTGTGATGTAGGAGATTCTCTCAATGTTCAATTACATATCTACGTGTGATGTAGGAGATTCTCTCAATGTTCAGTTACATATCTACGTGTGATGTAGGAGATTCTCTCAATGTTCAGTTACATATCTACGTGTGATGTAGGAGATTCTCTCAATGTTCAATTACATATCTACGTGTGATGTAGGAGATTCTCTCAATGTTCAATTACATATCTACGTGTGATGTAGGAGATTCTCTCAATGTTCAGTTACATATCTACGTGTGATGTAGGAGATTCTCTCAATGTTCAATTACATATCTACGTGTGATGTAGGAGATTCTCTCAATGTTCAATTACATATCTACGTGTGATGTAGGAGATTCTCTCAATGTTCAGTTACATATCTACGTGTGATGTAGGAGATTCTCTCAATGTTCAGTTACATATCTACGTGTGATGTAGGAGATTCTCTCAATGTTCAATTACATATCTACGTGTGATGTAGGAGATTCTCTCAATGTTCAATTACATATCTACGTGTGATGTAGGAGATTCTCTCAATGTTCAGTTACATATCTACGTGTGATGTAGGAGATTCTCTCAATGTTCAGTTACATATCTACGTGTGATGTAGGAGATTCTCTCAATGTTCAATTACATATCTACGTGTGATGTAGGAGATTCTCTCAATGTTCAATTACATATCTACGTGTGATGTAGGAGATTCTCTCAATGTTCAGTTACATATCTACGTGTGATGTAGGAGATTCTCTCAATGTTCAGTTACATATCTACGTGTGATGTAGGAGATTCTCTCAACGTTCAGTTACATATCTACGTGTGATGTAGGAGATTCTCTCAATGTTCAATTACATATCTACGTGTGATGTAGGAGATTCTCTCAATGTTCAGTTACATATCTACGTGTGATGTAGGAGATTCTCTCAATGTTCAGTTACATATCTACGTGTGATGTAGGAGATTCTCTCAATGTTCAGTTACATATCTACGTGTGATGTAGGATATTCTCTCAATGTTCAATTACATATCTACGTGTGATGTATGAGATTCTCTCAATGTTCAGTTACATATCTACGTGTGATGTAGGATATTCTCTCAATGTTCAGTTACATATCTCGTGTGATGTAGGAGATTCTCTCAATGTTCAATTACATGTCTATGTGTGATGTAGGAGATTCTCTCAATGTTCAATTACATGTCTATGTGTGATGTAGAGATTCTCTCAATGTTCAGTTACATATATACCCCTTCTTACTCACGCATTATGGTATGATATTATTCTTCCGTCTGAGAGAAAAATGTAGCGCTCTAAATCTACTTTGTCTTGACTGATTTTCGTCAAATTTTACAAAATATTAATGATTGCTGGTCTGGTTTTAGGGTTGTTGGTCTGGTTTTAGGGTTTGTGTACCTTTTGACGATTGTCTCTTTTGTTGTCCCAAAGTTATTTAAGGATTGATCGCAATTTTAGTTCGGTTCATTCGAAATAACCTCAATCAGGTTGTACACACCATGTAAACCACGTAGCGGGTTACGCAAGGGTGTGTACAACCTGATTGAGGTTATTTCGAATGAACCGAACAAATAATTTCGTTCAATCCTTATAAATTATTTCAAACATTTTTTGTTTTGATATTGAAAAATATATTTATTTTTTCAAAATAAGGCAAATAATCGGAGATAAATTTAAATAGTCCCAAAGGTGCCTCATTTAAAGAAAATCGCCTGATGACAACGGCACGCGACGCCTTGAGAACGACGTCTATTTTCAGATTCAGTACAAAAGAAAATAACCTCAACTTTTTAAACCAATCAAAACACGTATAAAATGACATGTTGTATGTATATTTCATGTAATTCTGATAATAACCCTGAATAATCAGAACAAGATGTAACAGGGAAACACCAAAAGGAGCTTGGACTTTTGGCGTGTTAATTGTAGCAAGCATTTGAATAAAAGATATTACGTTGTTAAAAAATAAAACAAAAAATTAAATGACATGTGACTCTAAAATTAATTTATAGAACTTTATTCTATGAAAAACCTGTCTTCGCTAACTATGTTTTGCCTATTCTTATTTTCTTCAAAGTTTATATAATTATTAGGAATAATGGCCTGTGGAATGAATACTTTTGACTAATTTTACTTTTGTCGTTCTAGAGTTATGGGACGTAATGAAAACATAGTACATGTTTTGTACATGTATGTTGTGTATTTTGTGAACGTATCGCATACTAGTCACGTACTTTGTTTTGATCAATGCTGCTAACAACACCAGAATATTGAGAATGCCTTTTTATGATTTTCACTTTTTCCGATAAAACTTATTTGTCGTAAACTATTTGTGTTCTTACTGAAATTTGCTTAGACTAATTTTCCTCACATCTTAAAAGATTATTAATAATGTCCGCCTCTCGGTGGGACTGACCAGACCACCACACCTCTTTTTTTAAATCATTGTCAAATTCCGATAACATTTTAAAAAAGAACATGTAGTGCTAATATACTTCTACACATATAACATATAAATCGCCAGTTTCAAGCCACCCTCTTTAATTATCCTTCAAAAAATGTACATTCATGTATATGACATAATTATGGACATTATTACACTCTCACACTGGTATATATACAATGCTATTGATTCGATAAATACATATTCAAAAGTAAAACGTTCCAAGATGATGCTTATAAACTTATAAAATTTGAATTGACTATAACCTTAAATTCTCTTTAAGACAAAACCAAAATCGAAATAAAAGTAGGTAGCTTATCTTTCAACCCCCATATCAAAGAGGTTTTCTTAAAATGCAATATTTCCATGATATGTCATATGCTTTTTCTAGGTCGAAAATAATAGACACAAGATGTTCCTATTTGGCAAAGGCGTTATTTTTTTGTATTTCAGAAGCTACCCCTTTACAACGAGGGCAAACATCAGCGGGGTACAAATGTTTGCGTCTAATAATCATAAATAAACAACTATATTAAAATGAGCATAAATCATACACCAACATTAAATTTAAAACATTTTCATCAAAGAACAAACAAACAAAAAATATATCAATGTCATTGTGATAAAAATCATAACATATTATCACAGAAACAATAATTGTGTCATTCTTCATTAAAGCAAAATGATATACAATGTATCACATTATATTATAAGAAAAATATAACAATGACATAAAATAAAAGAAACACAATATTAAGTGAGTTCCTGATCATCGACATATGACTCAATTAAAATAGCTCCCTCTTTCATCATATTTTACATAATAGTTTTTTACTGAACTAGTCAAGCAAGAAACCAAGCTCAGTGTTAAAACTAAGACAAAAGTCTCCGATCAAGAACTGCAGTTTTTGAAAGGGCGGTAGCTCTGAAAATGCGAGATCCGGATAAAACGACTACTGTTTCTATTTCTTCGAATATTTCTTGTTTGATACCACGTAAGGTTTTGCATTCAAATAAGAAATGGTACAAGTCTTCGACTATATCGTTATCGCATGTATTACACTTAGAACTTTCACGGAGATTAATTTTAAAAAGACGTTCATTCAAGGGCAAATAATTGGTTCTAGCTAGGAACTTCAGTCGAGAGGCCCAGAAAATATTTATTCTCTCTAAATATGCTTGTTTCCCTGGTGAAGTATTAAATGTGTTATGCTCAATTCCTTATCTGGAACTGCTTTACCGAATAAATGTTTAAATATGTTTGTATTAAATTTCCATAGTAGTAATGGTCTAATCCTATTGACTGGAAAATATTTTTCATATAATTTACATACTTCCATTCCACACATTCGGAATTTTTTAGCTCCATGAATACCATTTTCCATAACCTGTGAGCCGGATGTTCATCAAATCTTGCAAAATAATTAACACGCTGTCGGTCAAGAAATTCGTTAATTGGTTCCCACCCAAACTCTGATAGGAGAGTAGATTTTGGAAAGCTCATTTTTGTTTTCAAAATAATTTTTCCAGCTTGGTACTGCAAACTTTCAATGTTTTGATATTGAATTTATTTAGCACGAAGGTTTGAACTTGCCGCGCTAGTCTCTGGGATGAAACCCCAAATCGCCCAGCCTCTTTTTGAGTTTTGAGACATGCCTTGCTCAGTACCTTGCTAATGGCTGGACGCTAAATTTCTTGCTAGCTTTCTTTTGTTTATAATGGCAGGTGGACACGATACAACAGCCGCTGACAAACTTAAAGACGTTATTGAAGATTTGAGACACGGCAAAGGGAAGAAATCCGATGTGAATGTATATGAGGATGAATTTCAGGACTCATTCGAGTAGCTCTCAGAAAATGGGGAAGTAAGGGTAATAACAAAATTACCGAACTCCGAACAATCTAACAAAGGGAAAGTCAAAACTCATAAGTATATAAACAGACAAAATCAGTCAACAACCGAAGACGAGAACCCCACATCGGAAACTGCGGCAGCACACGATTCAGATACGAATATAAGTGAACTTGAAAAACAATTAAAAGAACTTCAAATGGAAAGATAGAAAGAATATCTACGCCAGGAATTCGAAAAAGAAAGGGAAAGTGTACGGACATTGCACAAATTGGCTTCGAAAACCTCAGTTGGACAGCAACGTTCCATCTTTACAGGTGAGCCTGTACACACTTTTCAATCTAACACAGACTACAAAGCATTACAAATGTTGTTTTTCATATGGCCAGAATCGGTTGAACAATTTCAATCTGTTACTATAGGAGGTCAGGTCGAGTTTCGCGTTGGGAAGCAGAAAACTTTGAATAAAGTGACAATCGAAGAATGGGGTTATGCGAACATTAAAATATTACAGGAATTAATTAAACAGAAGCGTTTAAATAGCATAAACAGTTATCTTAACTATACAGCTGACATTTACCGTTTAGCGGCCAGAAACGTATGGTATTCAGTATTGTTATATGACAAAGAATATCGCCAAAAGCAATCTGACGTATCCTTCGAATGGGGATCATATCGTCAGGATTTGCGTGACTTCCAGTTGGTGATAACACGAGATAACCCTACAATGCATGCATTTTCGGAAGCGTCAATTGGAACATCCATGGGCAAGGGAAGAAATTTTAGACCGCCGACGGATCAACGTCGCAAAGGCCCGTTTCTACCTGATGGCCGAGAACTTTGTCGAAGCTTTAATTACAATTATTGTTTCCGTGTGGATTGCAGAATGATGCATAATTGTGATATCTGCTTTTCTAGTGCACCTTCTGCGCTAATAGGTCATTCCGGACATTCCCAACCTATGACAAAACCAAAAAACCTGGATGTGCCTCAAATTCGGAATTAGTCGTGGAAAACAAGGTGACGTCCACGTTAAATACACTGCATTTCGAGGCTTGGTGTCGCCTTTTGCCAATGGACACAGAGGACCGTGAATTCATTTTGGAAGGAGTAAAACATGGATTTCAGTTGTGTACAAAATTTGGCCCGCGTTACCCGGTGAACCCTGAAAATTATTCATCCGCTTTCAGAGTTCGCACTCAAGTTGAAAATCAAATTAAGACCGAAATTGCGTTAGGAAATTATGTTGTAACCAAAATGATTCCAACTATTGTGAGCTCATTAGGGGATGTACCTAAGTCAAATGGTAATATTCGCTTAATACATGATGGTAGTCAACCAGTTGGAAATTCACTCAATTCATATACTAGTGATACAAATTGTTGCTATATGGATATGAGGCACGCTCTAAAACTAATAAAACCTAATAATTATGTTGCAAAGGTGGATCTAAAAAGTGCGTATAGGTATGTTTATTGTCACAATTCGGATCACGATTCGACAGGTGTAAAGTGGACCTTCTCTGGGGATGACAACCCTACTTATATGTATGATTCTAAGCTCCCTTTTGGTCTTTCCAGAAGCCCCAGAATATTCCAAAAATTAAGCGAGTCTGTATGTAAAATCATGAAGAGTGTATATAATGTTATATGTATTGCATACTTAGACGATTTTTTAATAATTGCAGATGCAATGTGTGACTGTAGTAGAGGGTTACGTTTATTCATCAGTACTTTACGAGCATTAGGTTTTAATATCAACTGGTCCAAGGTCTCTGAGCTGAAACCCCAAATCGCCCAACTTCTTTTTGAGTTTTGAACCATGCCTTGCTCAATACCTTGCTAATGGCTGCACGCTGTAATTTTTTGCTAGCTTTCCCACCCGCCCTCCCAGTAACTTTACTAAGGGTGCGTGTTCCTGCTTACTTAAGCTTTCATTGCATTATATTTACATTCATTACTATGTTTAGTTATTATGGACTTTTGTTACTTGCTTGTTAATATGATTGGGGACATGTATGTAATTGGGGGGGGTCGTTTGCTTGGGGGTGCCAACCTTGAATAAATGGTGCCACACGATTTTTGTTATTTTTAAGCCAAGTAAGGTAAACACTTGAAATTGTTAACTGAATTTGTCTGTTTGTTGACTTATGAGTTTTGCCTTTCCCTTTGGAAGATTGCTCGGTGTTCGGTAATTATGTTATTACCCTTATTTGTGGAGGGGAACCATACGGCTCAATCGTGTGCAATAGAAGAGGGTATAATAGAGGTCCATAATGAGTCTCCAAGCGAAATTCGATTAAAATTACCGTGTTCGCCCAAAATTCGTGTCATATAATCTAGTTTTTTCTGGACATTTTCCTTTATGAATGTTTCTATGCTTAGAATAAATGACTGAAGCCACACTGTATATTGGACACGAGTCCATTGGATTTAGACAAATACAAGTCGACGATTGATCATCCTCTCCATGGTTTTACAAACGCTACTAGTTAGTGATATATGCTAATAATTTGACGACGGGGGCCGTCGTGGCCGTGATCGTATGGTAGTTGTAGATCCAACTACCTATGCAATCAGTTCCTATTATCACTTATGTTGTGAGACTGAATCTCGATCAGGACGAGGGGTACAACATTATGATTCCGACAGATGCCTGAGAAGCTTTTTAATTAATATTGATATATTTTTTTTTGGGGGGGGGGGAGTGGTTTAAGATTTTGTGAAATTCTGGATGGCAATCTTCAGTGAAGACGTTGTCTTTGTTGACAAGTTTGGCTTCATTTATTCGAGATTCCGTTCAGATGTTAAAGTGTTAGATGATGAAAGTTGGCTTTACTATTGTATCATTGCTTTTAACCTTTGATATAGCCATACTACAATCCTTAAACAAGTTGGTATATGGCAATTTAATTTGGAAACAAAATCACGCCAAGAAGTGTGACGATTCTGTTTTAATATTCGTCGGGGTTTGGTTCTGAAGATGCGAAAATTGTCGACAATGTCCAATGTAAACTGTCGTGCGGTCTTTTTGGTGTGAAACCTATAATTAATTTCTTTAAGGTGTTCTACTAAATTTGTGTTTTTTCGAGCCTACCTGGCCATTTTATCTTAAGTTTAACCTTTCGAAGACCATACATTTTCTGAAACGTCCATGATTCCTCTACGTTCTGTCAAAATATCAGGCCATGTTTAAAGTCTTGCAGTGAAATACCAGGCTATGGAAAATACCTACTCTAAAAATAGCTCTGTCATCCCCCAGAAATTCCCTATTTATAGGTCATGCTTCAAATCCTCCATATCCATATTAAAATACAACTAAATCAATCAAATTTGGGCTCAAAATAATCCTTATACATTTAACTTAAATTATCAATTTAATTATTCCATTCCATTCAGTATTTGTCACAATACAACAAAGTGAAAGGAACTTTTTTCTTTAAAAGGGACTACTTTTGTATATGTTCTTAGCTCTGATTGGTTGAATTACTGGTTTGACACCTTTTGCGATTTTTCGGATTCATCATTATACCATGGTTTACATGGGTGTTTTAGATTTGTTGATGTCTTTGGAATCGTCTTATCAGCTACTGATATTACTCTTTCATTAATCTGATTACCTGCCTTTGAGCATGAAGGCGTGAAAAAACACCAGAGCGAGTAAACAAGAGATAAAATAATGTATTAGACAACTATAGGCATTTCATGTAACATTATGATGGTCCTATGCAAACTTTATTCAGTTGTGAATGAATAAATTATTTGATCTGTGGATGTGTGGAAGAGTCAATTTTGACAGTTTGTAAATAATTTAATTTTTAATTTTTACTATGTTCATAAAATATATTTTTGTAAATAAAATATGTTCATATAATTACTTTCATAACTTTTTCATTTAATTATAATATTTAAAACCTCTTAGTAATAAAATTAATAAGTTCTACAACTTTGTGTGACCTAAGTTCATGAAAGTGACCCTGATATGTATCTTAACTTTGCATATTTGATTAGTTAAGGTCAGTTTGACCAGTTATTTCCTTTCATTAGTTATTTTAGTCACCTGCATTTTTGGTGAGAAATTCTTTTGTTCTTTGAGGCATTCTATTATTTTTCATATCTTGGAAGGCAGACATATTGACAACTGCAATACATATTCTTTTGGATAAATATTTGATGACTATTTAAAACAGCTTGAACTGATGATATTTCTATTTGGTACCACTAACATTCATTAAGGTATTTATACTAGACTTACTAATTGTCTATGAAATAACTTTCTCAGTGAGATTGAGTTGATTGATTGATTGACTGATTTATAAAACATATTAAATGCTATTAAAATGTGATAAACTTATAAAACATAGTAATTCCAATAAAATGTTAAAGGTTAAATGAAATAATATTTAAAACTATTAAATATGAATTTAATATGAGCATAATACTATTTTTACCATTAAAATATTAAAAAGGTGAGTTATTAACAATTCTATGTGTAATCTATGTTTTTGTGTAATTGTGCATGATTTGAGCACAATAGTTATAAACCTAATTTTATATTCAGATTGCCATGATATAATGCTGATGTACAACAGCTTGATATTGTGATCTTGAGGTATATCCTGTAATCCAAGACCTTTGCACCCCAGTGTGAGGTAAAGATAATTGTTTTTATAGTTTTGCTTATCAATGCTAATTTTGTTAGTTATTATTTTACTTATTATAAGGTTTAGCTGATGCTTATTTTTGCTTAGCTTATGCTTATTTTTGTTATTATTTTGTTTATTAGTATAATGCTTAGTATATTCTTATTTTTGCTATTATTTTGTTTGGTTCATGTGAAAGTATTTTTTACATGTAATACCACTTGTTTAATATTGCTATTAGTAAATGTCCATGAGAACCATGAACAGGTATATATAAATCATTTGTAGAGAATGCATATTTTGTTAGAATAATGGAATAGAAACTTGTCATAATTGTAATTTACTTTATTCCACTGTTAGCATACATAAACTATCAAGAGTTATCTTTCTTGGTCCATTATTTATAAATTTTACATTGTCATTACAGGGTATTTTATTTGGAGTTATTCCAACTGCAATAAATGCTAGAAACTCACTACGTCTTGGTTATATATCATTCCACTGAGAATTGACCCGACAACAGATGTAAAGTGACTTTTTCACAAACATATATACATATATTTGTTGAGTCGAATAAAACTCAAAATGGCCGACAAGGTATTAGCAAAGACAAAGAATCAAAACTTGACAGTTTTGTATCTCAAACACCAAGGCTAGTAATAAAAGGGATCAACCTGAAAGTAGTCCTAATCATACATCGCCCTCTACACAACATCTTGAAAAACAAGCGAGGCTTTCTGCTTTTGGTTCACCCTTGATCAGTGAATCTGTCAAATCCAACACCGTCAGTACAGATCAGGCCCTTTCAACTGCTGTTCAAAGTGAAACCATTCTGCATCTGTCAGATGTTGCTTGTGCCACTCTTAAGAATCAAGAGTTTATTGACTCAATTATTCCATTGATAAGTGAAAAGGTCATGCTACTTATTAAACCAAAAATAGCTAAAATAGTGGATGAATGTATGCAACCTCACCTAGAAACCATCCAGCACAACAAAGATGCATTAATTCTTCAAGAAATTCAAAATAAAGAACAAAAAGATCAGATAAGTTCAATGAAAAGTAAAATAAATAATCTAGAAAAAAGGCTAGAAGAACAAAAGCAGTATTCAAGAAGAAGGTTGACTAATGTCAAAGTACCCACGAATGGTAACAATGTCAAAGTACCCACGAATGGTAACAATGTCAAAGTACCCACGAATGGTCACAATGTCAAAGTACCCACGAATGGTAACAATGTCAAAGTACCCACGAATGGTCACAATGTCAAAGTACCCACGAATGGTAACAATGTCAAAGTACCCACGAATGGTAACAATGTCAAAGTACCCACGAATGGTAACAATGTCAAAGTACCCACGAATGGTAACAATGTGGTTAAAACACCTATTGATGCTGACTCATTAGTCCTTGGTATTTGTAAAAAACAACTAGGGGTCGAGCTTAATATTACTGACATTGGAAAATCTCATCCAATTGGTGAAATCTGTGATGACAAGATCTCAATAATTGTGCGCTTCCTTACTTATCGCCAGAGACAAATGGTTTTTACTAAAAAGAAAGAACTAAAAGGTCATGTAGATAAAACTTTCATGAGTGAAAACTTAACCAGACACAGATATGACCTGTTGAAAAGATTGAATACTTTGCGTGTAGGCAGGAAGATACATTCTTTTTGGACACCCGATGGTTCTGTCCTTGTTAAGGAAACTGAACGTTCTCGTCCAATAGTTGCCAAAAGCAGACAAGAAGAAGGTTGACTAATGTCAATATATACAGACTGGGTGGGGAAATCCTCAGTGGTGATGAAAAAGATTAGAGACAGCCCGTATACCATACTTTTTATATATTTTGTCTTTTGTTGTAAATAAAATATTTTGTATTAATGTTCAGATTGTAGTTCCTTTTGAATGGTATTTGATTTGTTATGTAAACATTACCACGTGCTATTGTTATTGTTATTTTCCCCGATCAGAATAATTTATTCGTCACGTGATTTTTTTTTCGATCAATAACTTCTAGATAAACTGAAATATATACCTTTAATTATCAGTTAAAACAAAAATATCATAAAATAACTAATGTTCATAGTTTTTTTTTCTTTTTGTTTTTCATTCCATTTGATTTCATATCAGTCGGAGAGCAGACTCGATAATGGCGTCGTTTCAATTAATTTGTCACGTACATTTTTTACCGGAATCGGACACGTTTTAGAATACATCGACCAAGTGTTGAAAATTCACTCGTTTTAATCGTTGCGAGCGTCAAATATAACCGAAGAAGCGAGAAAAACATAGAAAACTGTTTCTTTCATATAAATTTGAGGCCCCGTGCTTGAACTTCTTGTAACAAAGGAGTAATGCAGAAATTAAAACGACACGGAAATGGCGGAAGTTGTTTAAAAAAACACGAAAAATTAAAAATTAAAATATTTGCCGAAAGGGTGATGGAAAATCATATATATAGTTCCATAAATTTCTATATTAGTATTTCAAAGAAACATTTTCTGTAATTAAACGTACAATAGAACTTTTTTCTGTCAGATGGATCGTGTCACATTTTGGTTGGATTCAAGGGAGGTAACTAGAATCATCACATACTTCGTAATTTTTAACATTCTATTTATAGAACGAGTGTAAGTAAATGCGTTTTCTCAATAAAACAAATATTATTTTGTATTAAAAATGTTGAAATTAGTCAGAATAATTCTTTATTATATCTACAGCTATTAAATTGATCAAATATAATTTAACAGACGAGTCCAAATTTGAGATTTTATGGAACCACAACAGTATTAAGTAAGGAGCAATTATATTACTGTAAAAGTAATCCTGGTAAGCTGACTTTTCGGTCGAAATACATGTAAAGTTGTTCCATGAAGGTATAACAAAACAAGAATCAACTGTAATGGTCTACTAAATTTATCGAATGAACTTGAGAAAAAAAAACAGTCATATTTTCATATGCAATGGTAAATCTTGGAATATTAAAAATTACTTTCAACTGTTTTTTAACATATAAGGCTATTCAAACACGTCCACCGGTTTTATTGGTGGATTCACCATACAAATCATGTATAGCGCCCCCTAGCAACCCACCACGAGCATGTTGATGTCAATGTACTTGATACAAGTGATACTTTTTTCAATGTAAATGACCTTATAAAAGACAAATGAAAGAAAATGATGATAATGAAAAAAATTTAAAATTTTATCACATGCATAGTACCGGTACATCCTCGTAATGAACCTTGAGCAGAACTCGTGTTATATTTTATAGCTGTTTCTTTATAAAAAGGGGCGAGGGGTGTAATGTTTTTAACCTTTTTCTTTAAACAAAAGCAGATCATACTGTACTAAGATCCATTATTTGATAACTTTTTACAAAATAAAATTCACAAAAACTTCAACTAAATTTTTTTATTAAAAATAATAAAACATGTGAATAATAGGAGAAAACCGGATGGGGCTCTAATTTAAAATTCTAACTGAATATGCTGATGCCATTACCATAGAAAATTTGCATACACAAATGTATCAGAATTTAAAATTAACTTTATTCTTTCTAGAAGATCCTTTCCCTTAAATTAAATGGTCTTTCTTTGACTGTATATACTTTTGTCACAAAAGCAACATTCTAGTTGGGGTTTGAAATTTCTATATTTCTTGTAGTGATCAATAGAGAAAAAAATTATTAGATGTACATGCTTCGTTGTTATTCTGATCTAGCTAAATCTGAAAGCATGACTGGAATAAGTCAACATTAACTGATGTCGAATGGTCACCATTTTTTTCACACATGATCATGTGTTGCAAAAAGCATACAAGTTTTTTACTACAGTCATTATTTTCTGCATTAGCCGCAGTATGGAGTGTAAATTCGCATGGGTCAATTGACACATTACCATAGCTGTCAAAGTTTGCTGTTGTTAAATTTAAATCATTTGTTTCAAATGCACAGCTTGTATCTATGGCTGAATCATATTTTCTTTTGCTTGATGTTGCTTCTGTACCGTGGGACATTTCGAGTGATTTTCTAAATCAAGCCTCACACATTCTACAAATACAGTCATCATCTTTGAATGCATATGAATTTTTGACAAAAGTATAAAACAGTGGTTGATTTCGCCCCTGTGAGAGGTGCCAGTAGTGCTTAGTCACATCTTCTCGTTTACAGTTTATGCAAGGGCTTGGTGGACTGGCTTCATGCACCCTGCAGGTCTTTCAAAATTTTTCAAATGTACCAGTACTTCACTATTTACAGGCAGTACTTTTTCTTAAAAATTGAACATTTTTCATGAATATCTTATAGAGTATGTGGCCAAAAGTATTGCCACATGTAAAAAAAATCCCTATATAATCAACCAAAACCATATTTTTTCAAAATATTATTGTGAAGTCATTTCTGGATAGATTTTAACAAATTTTACACCAAAACATTCAGAATTGTCTTTATTTTGACTTTTTATTTATTCGCTCATTATGTTTATATGAGTGGTTTTATTTGTACATAATTTAAATATAACAAATAAAAATTGACTTTGATTTTCCTATATATTTCAACTAAAAATAAATCCTAAAAATTAACAATCCTGGTTAAATTATCTACAAATAAAAACCACTCAGTCATATAAACAAATGAGCAAATAAACATGCTGTACAACATTCTTTGAAATTAGGAGGTACCAATTACCATTTTAAGTGGGTACCTGGTACTATCCCTTACTAAAACTAAAAGGCCTGCACCCGTTGACAGATTGACTTTGGTGGCATATTTCAGAAAAGGGGGTGCATATAACCAAGTTCGGGTTGTAGTTGTGAATCCACGAGATTGACAGAATGGGATAAATGCATCGAATTTCTAGACAATTTGCACTGTACATCAAAACAGTGTGTTTTACCTCACATGCCTACCGTTATTCCATTGTTTACATGTGTAAATATTGATTGTACGAGCAAATGGGAGGGGCAAATTGTTCAACCTTGACTCTGTTTGGGTGACGTTGGAATATTGATTATTTTTCTTAAACTGTTACGAGTGATGTAAATTCCCTTTTACCCGATGAAGTGTAGATATTATTCTGTCCAAGGAACCAGTTTTTTAATTTTTCCCTCCACGGGAACTTTATTCTGTTAGATGCAAAAAGTGTAAACATACGCGACAAAAAAAAATTACGATTTTATACCAGACTGAAAATCATGACCATTAATAAATATAAATGTGATTTTTAATCATATTTCAATCATTTTCATTGGTTTAATAGAACAAAAACGTAGTTTTCCAAGTACGTATAATTGTTTGGGTTTGTGAAGCGCCATCTAGCGGAAAATATTTACAATTATCTCCCTTGGATTTTTAAATATTCCACGGACCGGAAAATTAGAATTTTTGCGAGTCTGCTCTTCAACTGATATCGCCTATTTATAATACAATCCGTCAAAATTCAGTATGGACAATGCATGGACGAGTAATCCGACCTGCGCAAACATGACGTTGGAAATTCACACTCAACACAATCGTACGTCAGACGCTTTTTAATAGTGATGATTTATTTTATTAAGCGAAGGACGCTTATTAATAGTGATGATTTATTTACTGTCCCTGCATGAAATTATGTTTTATTTTATTTTTGTTCACAATTACATCTGGATATTAGATAAAGCATTTAATATCGATTTTTGTTTGTTTAATTTACTATTTCTTAGTCCACTCATTGAACTCGGGAGGTGTGCGTGTTAAACATGATTTGATTGGATGTTTGTACATGTTCAGTGTGACGTGGTCAATTGTTATCGCCCGATTGGTTTTTTCATCGTGACGTACGATGTTTGTTTGAAGTGGGAATTTCCATGGTCATGTATGCGCAGGTCGGTTTACTCGTCCATGCATTGTCCATACTGAATTTTGACGGATTGTAGGTTATTTTGTCAGTCACGTGCTCATATTTCCATTTAATACTATAAAATGTTTGTGTCTTGCCGACTTTAAATAAAACTTATTTGATTTGATTAAACATAGCAAGTTTTTGTGTATTACACACACTGTATTGACAGTAGCTCACACATCATTTATCCGCGACATTCATGATAATAAAGCACGCAGTCCTTCTAACGGTAAGCTGTCCGATTTTTCCTTCTATATTGATAGCCAAAAATCTGCTCACCGGAAGTTTAAAAAATAGATCAATTAATAATTTAGAAACGCAAAAGAAATCTATTTCAGGTGTCAAACCACCAATTAATTTCTTTAAGGTTTTCTACTAAATTTGTGTTTTTTCGAGCCTACCTGGTCATTTTATCTTAAGTTTAACCTTTCCAAGACCATATATTTTCTGAAACGTACATGATTCCTCTACGTTCTGTCAAAATATCAGGGCATGTTTAAAATCTTGCAGTGAAATGCCATGCTACGGAAAACACCTACTCTAAAAATAGCTCAGTCATCCCCAAGAAATTCAGTATTTATAGGTCATGCATCAAATCCTCCATAGAGGTATTCAAATACAACTAAATCCATCAAATTTGGGCTCAAAATAATCCCTATTTATTTAACTTCAATTATCAATTTTAATTAGTCCATTCCATTCAGTAGTTTTCACAATACTACAAAGTGAAAGGAACTTTTTTCTTGAAAAAGGACTACTTTCGTATATGTTCCAAGCTCTGATTGGTGAATTAGTGGTTTGACACCTTCAATGAAAAATTCCCAATTCTTTGATTATTTACTCTATGCAAAACCGAAATAAACTTGAAATAAAATTCTAATAAAAAAATCTCTTTCTACGAAACTCCCGATGGAAGAGCGACGTAGCCATAACAAATCGGCTACACAATTCATTCAAAATGAAAGATAATAGCCTCACCCGACGCAATTACGAACGGACACAATTACGAACGAAATAAAAAGTATGTCCCCTAATTGTTCCTTCAAAACATGAATTAAAAAAATGCTTTTATAAATAGATACCCCGCTAAATTACTCGTGTTTTGGGAGAAAATTATTCATGCGCAGTTGTTGAATGTTGCAGACGACGGGTTTTCATATTTGTAAACAGAAAACGATCGACAATTGCACTTGGAATCTATCGCTAAAATTCATTGAGGTACGCGTATTTTGTTATCTTATGCCTGTAATTGGAAAGAATATGATCTCCTGGTCCTGGTAGAACACATTGAAATTAAAACAAAAACAGTCAATATAACAGTCGGAAAGCAAACTCATGATTTGACCGTTATAGCTAGTGATTCTAAAACCACGCAGTCAGGGGGCGATAACCGCAAAAAATTCCCGCTAGGTGCCGCTTTACAAGTCCCGCAAAATTTTTCATTCGCGCCGTTGTAGGATAAACGTGAAATAAAGTATTAAATAGACAAAATTGTGATAAAAACGTGATTTCTATGAAATATATATATTTGCAATGACTGGATATATCAGACAAGCGACCGAGGTTTATATTAGTCAAAAACGTGTTTCGAATCGTGCATTCTAAAATGTGTAAAAACACGAGGTTCGGTTTGTTTACATTTTTCGGCCAATGAAAAAGCTGACACAATTCTATATTAGGACATGCAATTGATGATACAGGAGTGATATAGCATCATCAACCAATAGTAAATGCTCTCTCAACTGGAAATTCCGTCACCCTGAATGAAAATCATTCCTGAAAGAAAATTCGAGGAGGCATGTTTTTTTTAATTTTCGCCTTGTTTTAGTGTAAAATGTGCCCATTTTGATGAACATTTCTCCCCCAAAACACCCATGTAGTGTGTATATGTCTGCCTTTTATTAGATTTATAAATATCTTTATATTTTAACCGAAAGTTTACAAGAAAACTGCATTGTTTACATCAGATTACGCCCCCCCCCCCCCCCCCCCCCCTCTCGGCAATGCACTTTGTTTAGACTCCTTTCCCGTTTGCTGTCAGTTAATCTTGTAAATATCTAATGTGGCGATTATTTCAAAGGCAATTGGTTTATCAAATATATTTAGGAATGCTGACTTTTAAGTTTTACCTGATTTTCTTCTGCAAATGAATTATGAATTTATGTGTAACAGGTATACAATGATTGAATGAATGTGAGTGTGTGCGTTATACATAGAAAGTAGTCTAAATTTGTTATCTGTATGTAACTGCATATATGATATTTAATTGATTAAACAACTGTATTTTGCAAGACTGATTTTTACCATAGTTGACTAGTAGTAGTAATGCCCCCAAAAAACTTAACTGTTCTGAAGCCCACAGTGGCAGGGACCCTGGGCCCTGTGTTCATTGTCTGCAGGCAAAGCCAGTTTATGCCTTACATGTTATAAAAATGTTAACAAATTTGTGAGGTCTGATGATTCTCTAAGTGAACTTTCAAAAACTGATGACTACCAGTGGTTAACTAAATGTTTTCACAGTTTGATCAGGTGGAATATTGCAATGTAGACTCTGACAATCTTGACCGTTACTGTTTTATCCTGTTTTAGAATTTGTAGTCAGTGACTTTTTATCCAACAAAGCTTTATTGTTGCCAGATTTGTACAAAAAAATTGAAGATTTAGTTGACAAAGCAGCTTTAATTAAATCACTGAAAGAACCAGAAGACAAAATTGGTGAACCCTCTCCCATTAGAGGCAATAAATTCTCCCATTTAAGTTTGGAAGATTTCAAGGAAACGGGTGATGAAACCTTTGCATGGGAAAGTTTCGAGAAGAAATTGTCAGCTTACAGTTTTCTGAAATATTTGGCACAGGAAAATGATATACATGTAGATCTCCCAGGTCTTAAGACTTTTCTTTCATTTTCTGAAACTGACACTGAAAAATCTGAGTTTTGTTCAATTGAAGTTTTAGATGAGACAGCAGATTCAAAAGCCACAGTTTTGAAAACTTTGAATATTCTTCACAAAAAATTTCAGATTGGGATAAAGCTTCAGTATCAAGTTGTTGTTGGGGACAGGAAATCTTATGACCATTTAATAAAATTAAAATCAGAATATGGAGGTTCATTAAGCTGGGTTTTGCCATATCCTGGAGACTGGCACATACTTTTTTTTAATCTCATTTTCTATTAAATTAATAATTCATTGTACTTAGGATTTGTTCAACTTTCATAAAAATTTATGGACTTTTTACCGTTAATAGTTTATGGAAAATAAATACACTTGAAAACTAATATGTACAGTCATCTGTCAAAAGTATTGGGAAATATCAAAAATATCCCTATATAATCAACCAAAACCATATTTTTTTCAAAAAATTATTGTGAAATCATTTCTGGATAGATTGTAACAAATTTTACACCAAACATTCGGAATTGTCTATATTTTGTTTGTTTATTTGCTCAAATCTTTATACGAGTGGTTTTTATTTGTACATAATTTTTCCATGATTGTTAATTTTTAGGATTTATTTTTAGTTGAAATATATAGGAAAATCAAAATCAATTTTTATTTGTTGTGTTTAAATTATGTACAAATAAAAATAACTCATAACAACATAATGAGTAAATAAACAATCAAAATATTGACAATTCTGAATGTTTTGGTGTAAAATTTGTTAAAATCTATCCAGAAATTACTTCACAATATTTTTTTTGAAAAAATACGGTTTTGGTTGATTATATAGGGATTTTTTTTTACATTTCCCAATACTTTTGACAGATGACTGTATACATTTTCTTTAAATATTTATACATTTTTTTTTATCTTTATATTTAATTTTATTTTCATGCCTAGAAAAAAAATACACGAGTTCTGTTCATGATTCATCAAAAGGATATAGAAATGTTTTTTCTTGAATTGCTAGAATAAAACCGATGGACGTAAATTTTAGTCGCCTATCCTTTCTTTTGGGGATAGGAGACCATATATAAATGTTTGTATTTTCCAAAATTTGTAGTTAATTATATGCATATGCTATTAAAATAGCAGCCTGCATCGGCATTAACATTTGTGCACAGGGTGTTTTTTAAGTCATTAGGTTAGTTCTAAATTTATTTTTAGAAATACGGAAATTCATACGGAGTTATCTTTCTTGACTGACAATTTTTCTGAATCTGAATAATTTTCGGCACTAAAAGCTGACAGAAACTCTTATTAATGAATAAAAACGTGTACCAGAGAAACATTTCGTTAAATAAATATATAACCTAGCGCAGTGTGAAGTTTGGGAATGTCATTCTACTGCAAACTTAATATATTTGCATTTTATTTCAATGCGATGGTACGGAGTTATCTTTCTTGGCTGATAATTTTTCAGCACTAAAAGCTGACACAATTTTTTATTAATGAATAAAAACGTGTACCAGAGAAACATTTCGTTAAATAAATATATATCCTAGCGCAGTGTGAAGTTTGGGAATGTCACTCTACTGCAAACTTAATATATTTGCATTTTATTCCAATGCGATGGCGACATTCCATCGAGGGGGTCATCCTCTAAATCATCAAAATTTTAATAGTAATCTCCCGTTTTAACTCAAATCTAATAAACAATTATTGCTGAAAAGAAAACAATATAAGACGTTTCGATATTTTCTACGGTATAAATAAACGAGGTCTTTGTTCTACAATATTCATGACCGACGAATATGTCAACGTTTTCAAATGAGAATCACGTGACCCGTGGTTTTACCAGCGACGCCATTAATGAGTTTGCTTTCCGACTGTAATACATTTTCATTACCTTGATCTATCCCAAAATGTCAAAATCCGTGATGTACCTTATTCATTGAAGAGTCCAAGGAATTCCGAATGTAAACTGGCACACATGTATGGTATGAATAAAGGAAAGGTTTGTATGTCATGTGTATTATATACAAATGGATATGTGAACGTAAATGAATGAATGCTCTTTCAATTTTAACAGTTGTCATTAAATAATTTACACTAGAAAGGTTATTATGATGTCGTTCGAAATTGTGTCAGGATCTAGGTCACAGAGTGACTAGAACGGGGGTCATGAAAATCTGTTTAAAACCCGTAACAATGCATTGAATAATATATGGGCTATGATTCAAAAGGAATATTGGTGTTTAATCTGAAATATGAACATGCAATCAGCTTCATCAATTTGGTCAAATTTATTATCAAATGTCAATATCATCGAAATTGTTCGTAATTGCGTCCGGTGAGGCTAACGTGTACGGATCATCGTATTATTGAAATTTGAGGACTTCGTCCTTTAAACAGGTTGCCTGTCTCATATTATTTTAAATACCTGTTTGACAATCAATTGCAGGTGTTGTTTATAAATCTTATATCATGCCACTGTTGAGCAGACGACGTTTGTACTGATAGAGTTAATACATTTTTAACTAACAAATATATACATAAGCGAAATATTGTTTAAATATTTTAAAATATGATAAATATAATATAATACAGCTAATGTTAATGTCTAATAGATATATATTCTTTAAAAACAAATCTCTTACTTAAGAAAACGACAATCGTACAAATTTTTGTTTCACTACGATCTTGATCATATCAAATGTTTTTGTTTTAAATCATTCTGTTATACATGTTGTACACATATTTTTTCACAGCCCTATTTATTAAACCTAGTTAAAACATTTTCTTTTGATACTGGTTGATAATATTGTATCATACAGGGTAACAATAGGGCTGTTCTATAATAAAATTAGTATCATTTGTTCAAGAAAGGTCGGAAAGGTGTCGGTGTGCTTGAGTGATTTTATTGATATGTATTTGTTATACCTAAGATATGTCATGGTGTTTAGTGAAATATAAGTCTAATTATAATATACTATTATCTTATCCATTATTATTTAATTTATTAATTGTCTGTGGGGATATTGAATCGAACCCAGGTCCACAGGGCACACCAGACTCTCACGAAAACACATTATCTATTCTTCATGAGAATATACGAAGTCTGCGAAATAAATTAAGTTATATTATAAATATAGTTGAAGACTTTGATATTATATTTTTTAAGGAAACACACTTAGATAACAGTATAAAAGATGCTGACATAAGTTTGCCGGGTTTTGAGGTTCCCATTAGGAGGGACAGGAACTGTAGTGGAGGTGGTATTATTTTTTAATATGAGACAGGCAACCTGTTTGAAGGACGAAGTCCTAAAATTTCAATAATACGATGATCCGTACACGTTAGCCTCACCGGACGCAATTACGAACAATTTCGATGATATTGTCATTTGATAATAAATTTGACCAAATTGATGAAGCTGATTGCATGTTCATATTTCAGATTAAACACCAATATTCCTTTTGTATCATAGCCCATATGTTATTCAATGCATTGTTACGGGTTTTAAACAGATTTTCATGACCCCGTTTTAGTCACTCTGTGACCTAGATCCTGACACAATTTCGAACGACATCATAATAACCTTTCTAGTGTAAATTATTTAATGACAACTGTTAAAATTGAAAGAGCATTCATTCATTTACGTTCACATATCCATTTGTATATAATACACATGAAATAAAAACCTTTCCTTTATTCATACCATAAATGTGTGCCAGTTTGCATTCGGAATTCCTTGGACTCTTCAATGAATAAGGTACATCACGGATTTTGACATTTTGGGATAGATCAAGGTAAGGAAAATGTATTATATTGACTATTTTTGTTTTAATTTCAATGTGTTCTACATATGCATAAAACCAGGAGATCATATTCTTTCCAATTACAGGCATAAGATAACAAAATATGCGTACCTCAATGAATTTTAGCGATAGATTCCAAGTGCAATTGTCGATCGTTTTCTGTTTACAAATATGAAAACCCGTTGTCTGCGCATGAATAATTTTCTCCCAAAACACGGGTAATTTAGCGGGGTATCTATTTATAAAAGCATTTTTTTAATTCATGTTTTGAAGGAACAAATAGGAGACATACTTTTTATTTCATTCGTAATTGCGTCCGGTGAGGCTATTATCTTTTATTTTGAATGAATTGTGTAGCCGATTTGTTATGGCTCATTTTACCTACTGTACGCCGCTCTTCCGTCGGGAGTTTCGTAGAAAGAGATTTTTTTATTAGAATTTTATTTCAAGTTTATTTCGATTTTGCAGAGTCAATAATTAAAGAATTGGGAATTTTTCATTGAAATATCTTTTTTTTTTTTTTGCGTTTCTAAATTGTCAATTGATCTATTTTTTAAACTTCCGGTGAACAGATATTTGGTTATCAATATAGAAGGAAAAATCGGACAGCTTACCGTTATAAGGACATCGTCCTTTAGTATAAAGGTTTTGTTAATGTTGTACGTAGACAGGATTTAGAACACGGTGATTTACTAGAGTGTATGTGGTTTGAACTTGAAACTAAATTTCAGTTTATACTGATCAACATAAATTACCGGTCAGTGAGACAAGCACCTGCATATTATTGGCAGTAATTTGATTTTATGCTTTAAAAAAAAGAGCTCTCGACGGGAATTGCAATATTATATGTTTGGGTGATTTGAACATAAATTTTATGGCTAATAATATTCCTACAAATATTAGGGATATTATTTTCATCAGTGGTTTTGTTAACGTTATTAATAAACCGACCCATTTTGATAATCGTACAGGTAATAATTCTTTACTTGATCCAATTTTAATCACCGACTCGGATTAGTATCATTGATAGTGACACAATACACATTGACACTACAGAGAGTTTAGCGATCATGATGGAACATACATCACAATAGGTTGTGGTTTCAGTAATAATAAAAATAATAAACGTAAAATTTGGGATTATAAACGAGCAGATTATCTTTTTATGAAACAGAAAATATCTGAAGCAGACTGGGTCAATTTAGTAACTGGTGCAAGTGATATTCATGGAGCGGTCACTGCTTTTACGTCAATATTTTTGAAAATAGCTAGTACATGTATTCCGACAATGGAGGTAATTATAAGAAATGCCGACAAAGTTTGGATTGATTCCACTTTGAGAAGAGAGATACGAATACGTGATCGTTTTCGTAAAACTTTTCTTAAAGTGAAACAAGTGTGGACACAGAAATGTGCTCTCCAAAAGGCAAGTGTGAATGTTAATATTTCATATTATTAACTTTAAAAAAAAAAAAATTCATGGACGCAGGGGTCCTGGATTTTGTTAATAAAAAACTAATCCTGGATTATTATTTTTGCTTAAAGTCCGGACCTGTGGTTTTATTTCAAATTTTCATCATAGCCCCCCTCCCCCTCCCAAGAGATATACAATTGTATCATTAATAATAAATCAATAAATAATAAATTCAGATTTTCTATTTAAAATAAATCTCATTTACAAAACCACTGATATTTGTTCAATTTTTAACGCTGATTTAAGCTTTAGTCGCAACAAATTTTTATTTTTCTCTTTAAACTGTCGAAACATAACATTTATTTAACTGTAAAAATCAAATAAAATTCACCCCCCCCCCCCTTTTCCCTTTTTTCTTGTTTAAATCAATGATCAACAATATTCCAGAATCAAACAAATGAATAAATATAACATAGATTTCTTTTACATGCATCTTTTTACCATGCGGAGTCAGTGTTTTAAATCGGTCATCCAATCAGGACGCTCATTATTCTTGTCCAAGATAAAAAATACATCGCTAAAATTACCTGTGGGTGTTTCCTCACTTCAACTCGTAAATTTACATAGAAATCGGAGATATTTCGTCATATAACTTCACACATGGTTTTATCTATCATATTTCTTGAAGACAAACATAAAATTGTATTGCATCTAACAATATTTTATGAGTATCACCAGTTTTTTCAACACCGTATCTGTTTCTCGATACAGCCGCCCGATTACAGTGACCCGTGACCCAGAATAGCGCGTGCCACCAGTTTTTTTTCCTTAATAATGTTGTTTAATAATCAGTACTAACAGAGACGAAATATAAACAACAGCGAAATAAGGTAAATAATTTTAAAAAAAAAAACAGGCCAAAAAGAAATTTTATGCAAATATAAATGAAAATTTAGATGAATTAAAATCAGCCAATGACAAATTATATTGGAAAATCATGAATATGTTAATAAAAAATGAAAGTTCATCTAATGAGACTCCTCCTCTTTCAGTTCCACAGAACGACTTTAAATTACCATAGAAAAAGCAGAAATTTTAAATAAATAGTTTTGTTCAATATCAAATTTAAAGGATGAAAATAAGGTTTTACCGGATTTTTGATTGTAGATGCTTTCTGATATTGAAGTTTGTGAACAAGATGTTATAGATATAATTTCCACGTTGAATGTAGATAAAGCTGTTGGACATGATATTATAATAACCGAATGTGATTAGCTGTAAAAAAATGAAATAGCAAAACCACTGTCCATGTTATTCAATCGATCATTAAAAGAAATGGTTTTTCCTGATCAGTGGAAAGTTGCACATGTCATTGCTTTGCTTAAAAAGGGGGATACATCTCTACCCTCAATTTATCGTCCATTCTCCTTATTGTCATGTGTTAGCAGGGTATTAGAAAAAATTGTTTATAAACATATTTACAATCACTCTGCATATTAACAAACTTTTATATAAATTCCAGTCGGTTTTTCTGCCAGGATATTCAAATACCCATCAGTTAATTGAACTTTATGATAATATTGTACTTGCATTGGATAAAAAAACAAATAACTAGAATAACCTGATATTAGTAAAGCCTTTCATACAGTTTGGATTAAAGTGCTTATATCAAAACTTGAGAAATATGGCATCAAAGGGAACGTTCTTTTCTGGTTAAAAAGTTATCTTTCAAGACGATAACAACAAGCAGTTATTAAAGATGCAATATCAAGTACTGTGGAATTAAAGGCTGGTGTGCCCCAAGGGTCGGTTTTGGTTCCATTGCTTTTCCTAATTTTTATAAATGACATAGCAGACAATACGACTGGCTTTGGTAGACTATTTGCTGATGACACTTGTATTGGCCATACCGCACACAACGAAGAATATTTACATACTTTAATAAGTACAGACTTAGAACATTTAACTGCATGGTCATATAGATGGCTTGTGAAATTCAATCCCAATAAAACAGATATTATGATTTTTAGTACTATGCATTTAGAAAATAATTCAATATTTGACTTTAGCGATATTTCACTATCTCCTGTGCATATGCATAAACATTTAGGTGTTATTTTTCGCAGTGATTGTAAGTGGACAAAACATATTGATGTACTGATTGAAAAAACTTCTAAGCAACTTAACATATTAAGAAAAATTAAATACAGGTTAAAAAGGGATTATCTTCAAAAAATATATTTAGTTTTCATTCGACCTATTTTGGAATATGCCTCAGAAGTTTGGGATAATTGTGGACAAACAAATTGTAATCGTCTAGAAAAAATTCAAATAGAAGCAGCTCGTATTGTGACAGGATTATCTATATATGCTAGTAATGATTCAATCTACAAGGAAACGGGGTGGGAAACATTGAGTACAAGAAGGGAAGCTGCTACTTTTTTCTTTGCAAAATTGTCAATAAGGAAGCACCCGATTATTTATTTGAATTAGTTCCACCTTTAGTGCCAGCAAACGTTAATGATAATTTACGTAACAGTCACAATATACATGTACCTTTTAACCGTTTGTCTGTTTACAAAAATTCGTACTTTCCATGTACTATTCAAGCATGGAATTCTTTGGATCGTACTATTAGAAATCTTCCTATTTTTTCCACTTTTAAACTAAAACTTCAACAAATAATTTTTACTAAGAGGAGAAATCCTCAATATTATTATGTAGGTGACCGCTTTCTCAGTGTATTACACTCTAGAATGCGAAATAAATGCAAAGCATTAAATGGAGATTTATATCATGCAAATTTAATTTTAAATTGTTTATGTGGACATCATAATGAAAATGCAGAGCATTACTTGTTACACTGTAACAGATTTACCGTAAACTGTATTATTATGTTATTTGAAATAAATCAGTTGAATTTGATTGGAATTCAAGTAAATATTGATTTATTATCTTTTGAAAATAAGGGTAATAACAAAATTACCGAACTCCGAACAATCTTCCAAAGGGAAAGTCAAAACTCATAAGTATATAAACAGACAAAATCAGTCAACAACCGGAAAACTGGGAAAACCGTAACGACCCTGACTTGGTACAGGCATTTCCAAGGAAACGGTGGGTTGAATCAGATTTTAAAGCGCCAAACCTCCCCCTTTCATTACGGCTCAAAGTTTTCGGCTGTCACTATAACAGTATTTATAATAATACTTGAACAAAACAGGTAAAACAGTTCTCAAAGCAGCACCAAACTCAGTGAAGAGATGGATCAATAACTGTACATGCAGGATCAATAGCTGAGAAAATGTGTCAGAACCGTCGCGTACATACTTCCTCCTGACAGGGAAAGTCTTTTAAGTTTTTTGCCTTTTTAATTGGTTGTTTTACTACCCGATAAGGGAAGGTAATCATTAAAGTCGCCTATAAAATAAATGGTTGTTGATCAGTAAGATGTTTGAGTTGTGTTAGAATAATTGATGAATTTGGTGGAATATAAGCCGACCATAATGTTATAGTTTTATCAAAAGAGATTTGTACAGCTTCTACCTGGTGATTTAATAAAATGTTGCCGTATTTGTTTTTATTAATTATCTTTAGAATATCTTGTACTAGACAATTTGGATCTTCAGAATATCATTAATGAAATACCACTGAAATTTTGTTATTTGAAAAACACAAGAAAGCGTTGAATATTGTACAATGAAGTCACTGACAATTATCGAGTTATATTACACTTGTAAATAAACGTTTGGGTATATTTATGTAAAATCAAGCATGGCTGCAGTTGCGCCTTAACCCCCCTCCTCATTCTAAGATATTCTCCACTCCACTCGACTATCATATATTGAAATTCCACGCAGCCCGGACACCATCACCTTTATTCAACAATTTAATGACACGACTGTATCTTTATATATAAATTATCCACCTCTGCACGAATTGAAAGTAAAACACAATAAATATGACGACCTATGAACATAATTGATTGTAATATGTACACTGATCTCTATTCGAATTGAAAGTAGAAACACGATAGACATTAATTAATTAAAGTCCTATGAAAATGAATTATACTGCTATAGTTACTGTATAATATAATTTATTACTGAGGAATAACAAAAATACCTGATTTTTTCTTGTTTTGTCATCTTAATATCAACATGAAAAGTTATAGCCGTGTAGGAAGTAAAATAGTTTGTCTTGAGATTAAAGGGACGTAACCCATAAACGATCCCGAAACCAACTTCATATCTATTTTTGGGCAATTGCCAAATTGATTGTACAGGCATTTTTTTCCCCTTTTCAGTTGAATTTTCAAAAGTCATTTATAAACAAGCGACATTATTAATATCCGTCTTTGCTGAAGTTTTTAAAAACTACCAGTTCTATGCATTGTACTCTCTCTCTCTCTCTCTCTCTCTCTCTCTCTCTCTCTCTCTCTTGCAGAGTATACACATACGCTATGAATCAAAATATCAGAGATAAAATAAAAAGAGAATAATCTACATCCATATCTTTTTGAATTTCCACTGGATTTTCCTTCATCACAGGTAATCGGGGACATGATAGCCACCTTTTTTCCACCCTTTACGAAACTACGAAAAAATTGTATCGTATCCTTCAGCTATTATTTTCAGTTTAATTATACATGTACGATAATCTGATAAATATCATCACAAAATGACCCTTTCTATACCAAATAGTCGTTTTAAAAAGATTCATCTTCGATTTGTTAGGGTTAGGGTTTATGGTTTTAACGCCACTTTCAACAATAATTCAGCTATATGGTCAGTGGAGGATCCAGAGGGGGACGTTCACCTTCCTCTCCTGAGAGAGAGAGAGAGAGAGAGAGAGGGGGGGGGGGGGCGGTCTTCCGTCCCTCTATTAAGCATATCAGCATTCATTCATTCACTCGCCTGTTAAATGTAATAAATCATTATATATTTTTACCCGTTGCATTGCCCTTCTAGTTTATCTATTTACTTTTGAACTTTTGAAGCAGTCGACGATTAATCAGAAAATCATCTTGAAGTTAATTTTGACTGACGTTCATAAATTATGATGTTATGATTTAACGCGGATTCATTAAATTCCTTTCCGATAAAATTCGCTTCTTATTGTTTTCTACTAATTTCTAATGCCATGTCATCAGGGGCGGATCCAGGATTTCAAGTTAGGGGGGGGGGGGGGCGCAATTAAAAAAATTGCGCCGAGCGGAGGGAGGCGCGAAAATTGTTGGGGTATTTCGTGTGAAAATTCACGATTTTACGCCAATAAAGCAGATTACA
Source organism: Bathymodiolus brooksi (assembly GCA_963680875.1). Taxonomy (NCBI): domain Eukaryota; kingdom Metazoa; phylum Mollusca; class Bivalvia; order Mytilida; family Modiolidae; genus Bathymodiolus; species Bathymodiolus brooksi. The sequence continues at coordinate 67,905,902 of OY804582.1, forward strand.
GAATCTCCTTCCTACCCCTAACCTCCAATTTTAGAAATAAAACCGTGGTGAGCAAACTACATTGTATTTCAAATTTGTAGTTTAAGTTTCACTTCAATCCATTGAGTGATTATTTAGGAGTTGCGGGTTGCAGAATCATCCTCCTACCCCCTCCACCCGGCCTTCAATGAAAAATCTAAAAACCATTGTGCACAACTACAATGTATTTCAAGTACATTATATAGTTTAAGTCAATCAATTGCGTGGTTACAGCCAGGGGAGTTGCGGATTGCAGAAATCTTACAGACGGACGGACGGACATCAAGTGTTTGAGCAACGGGCGTAAAAACCTCATTACACTATAAGATCAAACAACAAAAATGTATCAAAGTTCTCGAGAAATATGTTTACGGAAATCAGGTGTGAGATATGCATAAACCATTTTGTCGAGATTATTTTCACACTTTCATGTGCAGTTGTAGATATTAATTTATTACAAATAAATTGTAGTCAGAATTTTTTTTTAAAAATGTGTAAAAAAAATTGTACAGACATCCATTGGTAGATATAAATAATATAAACGTACCTGGACAAAGGATTTGTTCACACTTTCTTGTGCAGATACCTCGGGCAGATGCAGAGATTGTTACCAATAAATTGCCGCTAATTTTTTTTTTCTATTAATATGTTACTTTTGTATTTTAATGTATAATATACCAACACGTATTTTTACTGATCTTTACTTGAAAAGTAAAAGGCAACATTTTCGGGTATTTGTATACAAATCAAACTTATATATTTTTTTCATATGAAATTGCAGAATTTCGAATTCAAGAACTATTTGAACCATTATTTAAGAGAAGTGACCATTTTCTTGGGACACTCAAGTTTCTACACACTGTCTCAGTTTCATCATCTGATTCTCTCGTTATAGGTTTTCGTTGTATGTTTTATAAATGAGATCAATTGTTAAATTAATTATTCGAAGTATTGATTGAATTTACTTTTTAGTTTACCTTTGACTTTTCTCGTCTCGTCGAGGAATAAGAAATGTATCCAATCTTGCTTGTTTTCTTGGCCTAGAATTTTCGTACATTTTATAATTTCTAAATAGCACGTGTACATGTAGTTGTAAAATTGACTGCAGAAATAATGTTTAATTAGCGTGAGAAAATAGTTGATGTCTGGTACCTCGGAACCAATCAGAATGGAATAATCTTTGAACTACTGACGGCGAATACATATATGAATCAGCGAACACATCCAACGTGTATTTACAATGTGTAAGAATATTTTACTACAGGTTACGAGTTAACCATTCATGAAAAGTTATTTATTGAACTGCTTACTTAACGTTGTATAACATATGCTTTGCGAATTTTAGGGGGGCGCACGCCCCGCACTCCCCCTCTAAATTCGCCACTGGTCATGGCATCATCAACAAAATATAGAAAGCTACAGCAAGATCGCTTAGCTAGTTTTTTATCTAAGAAAAGAAGAAGGTATTTATTTTACTACACGTATCAATTTGTATTCATAAAATGAACCCCTGATAACCAAGCTTAGATCGATTTTATAATAGGCACACGTGCATTCCAGCATCCACTCTGATATACGGTAAGTCAAAAGTGTCGTACAATAGAAGAAAACCAAACGCAGTAAATTACTGTCAAACACATAATAGCGATAGACACGAAATAATGAAACAAAATTTTAAGATCCTAAGGACAAAACAAACACTGTCACTGATTTTTAGGGGACGACCATTTGATTTTCAGGGGGGGCTGGGAAGATTTTTTAAATAAATATTTTGGCCTAGATTTTGTTGAAAATAAATATTTTGATCTTGAAGATGGAGGAAAAAATATTTTCTCCCTAAGATTTACTCCGATCCACACTTGAAAATACAACAAAAATATAAATAAATAACTTGATTTGGCCTATGTAAAAAATAAATGATTTAACCGTGAATATAATGAAAGTAAATATTTTGATCCGGAAAAAAAATCTTCCAAGCCCTCCCCTCAAAATCAAATGATTGTCCCCTTAACATGGTTCTCCAGATGAGTGGGCGATGCCTGTGACGAAAGTACAAAAAGTCTACAAACGGTTAAAACCAATGATGATTCAAAATAAAGGCTTTAACCTTCGTGTGGACAAAATTTGTATTTAATGAAGATTTTAGTTGTATTTGAAACTTTTTGGAGAAGATTCATACGTTTTAATACACTTCATTACATTCACAAAATGCTTCAAAATTGTTGACGGAAAAGCTTCCTAAATACTCAAAACCCTGGAGCTTCCGGGGGCGAGGTTCGCCCCCCGGGGCCCCCTTACCTGGACCCGCTGGAGACCTTGAGCGGTCCCCAGACCCCTCGCCGACTTTCGTCCCCCCTAACGCAAAATCCTGGATCCGCCCCTGATAGTGGCGGTCAGTTTTATTGGTTTAGGAAACCAGAGAAAACCACCGACTTGTCGACAAATTCTTCGATTTATATATTTATAAGATTAAACATTTGTCGCCTCGTTTGGCTCGTCGATCTTCTCCACCAACTTTTTAAAAACAGCCTACTACTTTTAAAGCAGTTGAAACTTTGTATGTCCATCTTTGGAAAATCCGCAAATCTCGTATGATTTTGTTATAGACTGGTGAATCTGTCTGGTTATCACTTATGATTGTAATAGACTGGTGATTCTGTCTGGTTATCACTTATGATTGTTATAGACTGGTGAATCTGTCTCTAGCTGGTTATCACTTATGATTGTTATAGACTGGTGAATCTGTCTGGTTATCACATATGATTGTTATAGATTGGTGAATCTGTTTGGTTATCACTTATGATTGCTATAGACTGGTGAATCTGTCTGGTTATCACTTATGATTGTAATAGACTGATTAATCTGTCTCTAGCTGGTTATCACTTATGATTGTTATAGACTGGTGAATCTGTCTGGTTATCACGTATGATTGTTATAGACTGGTGAATCTGTCTGGTTATCACTTATGATTGCTATAGACTGGTGAATCTGTCTGGTTATCACGTATGATTGTTATAGACTGGTGAATCTGTCTGGTTATCACTTATGATTGTTATAGACTGGTGAATCTGTCTGGTTATCACGTATGATTGTTATAGACTGGTGAATCTGTCTGGTTATCACTTATGATTGTAATAGACTGGTTAATCTGTCTCTAGCTGGTTATCACTTATGATTGTTATAGACTGGTGAATCTGTCTGGTTATCACTTATGATTGCTATAGACTGGTGAATCTGTCTGGTTATCACGTATGATTGTTATAGACTAGTGAATCTGTCTGGTTATCACTTATGATTGTTATAGACTGGTGAATCTGTCTGGTTATCACGTATGATTGTTATAGACTGGTGAATCTGTCTGGTTATCACTTATGATTGTTATAGACTGGTGAATCTGTCTGGTTATCACGTATGATTGTTATAGACTGGTGAATCTGTCTGGTTATCACTTATGATTGCTATAGACTGGTGAATCTGTCTGGTTATCACTTATGATTGGTATAGACTGGTTAATCTGTCTCTAGCTGGTTATCACTTATATAGTATTATTACGTGATGTTTTTCACATCACGTAATGATACCTTTATTAATTAACCAGTCCAATATGATGTTAACTATATAGGCCAATATGAAAACATGTGATTTCCATCAAATGACAAGTTTTTTGGGCATTGCATGACTCATTCAAACACCATTACTGAATCAAACAAACTGCAGAATATCTGAATTAGAAATATTTAGAGTCAAATATTGTTAGAAATGACTTAAAGAGTCCACGTTACAGTTACTGACTACAGTTAATTGTGCTCTTTCTATCTCCAGAGTATACATTAATGTTAATTACACCACCCGAAACAGATTCCCCACAAAAGAGGGCCAATGGATTGTCATGTTTGTCCTCCAGAAGTACTTTTCAGATGTATATCACCCCATGTCATATCTACATGGTCTTGTCTTCCTCTTAACCCAAAGTATGCACCCTTGTTTAGAAGGACTGCATTAATTAAAGCTTCTGTGTTGTCTGAAAATGAAATATAAAAAATAAATTTACTATCTATATTCATCTTTGTTAATTACTTTTTCATTTTTACATGTTGCAACTGGTACTATCAATGTAGTATAAACTGTTTCAAGATAACACAAGTAAAATGATATATGATTGATTGATGAAGTACAATATATCTGTAAACATTTAAAACAAAAACAAAATAGAATAGAATATGCGGAAGGAAAATAATGAGAGATAATGTTCAATCAGAGGGTCCGGAAGACTACTTTAGGAAGTCAATAACTGTACCTTTTCTTGACTATACGCTAAATGAAAAGAAACAATAGTCTACATTAATCCAATATCTCTTTGCCAATACCATTATTATTGTTTTGAAATATACAGCAGGATGATCACTATTTAAAGTAATATGAAAGGCAAATATCGTGGAATTTTTGGATTAAATATTTTCACTTATTATGTCACTTAATTTTAACTAAAATCAACTGCATAACATTAAAAATCCGCTAAAAAGCAGATTTTAAGAGCAAATCGCAAAATATTTGACAGCAGATAATTTTGAAATCTTTCGGGGAGATTATCGCTCATGCGCAATATTCAATTGATGAAAAAAATAAAAATATATTCCGTGTGTACCACATAAGAATAATTGCAAAAAAAAATTGGTTTATACGACATGAAACAGACAGATTCCTCAATAATCATTTTCAGGAATGTGTGCGTGCTTACCTCAGTATCCATGATTGTTTATCTTTTCTTCACGAGGTCATGATCGGCAATCATCGGAACAAAACAACCGAAAGTTAATCAATCTCCACAACAATGGCGAAGAACGATACACATGCACACGGATTTGTAGATTTCTAGTTGGGAACATATTTCGACTTGAAACATGTATGAATAGCTTAGTAAAGGTACCGCCGTATTCAAGTACATTAGTGATTAATAGTTCCTCTCTGTTGCATTATATGACTTACATTAAGAAAAGCCAGTTGTATATTATGGTATTTGTAAATAATAATTAAATCCAACATTAGTAGGGGTATCTTAATATTATTTTATGACTTAGTTGATATTCAAACATTTCAATATGCATTATGCTTCTTTGATTGAACGAATACAATATCTAAATAGCTGCCCTTCAATTTGCGTCATATACATTTTTATTATTAAGTCCGTTTCATTTTATTTTGACTATCCCATAATTTAAAAAATTTAACAAAATTAATAAAAACAAACATGGATTTTCCATATTATGTCATTTTGACGAAAACGGATATTGAAACGATTACAGCTGCACAAAACAAAGAGTAAAAACATATTAATATCACAAAATAATGTGCACATTGTGTACCAGGATCAGTGCTAATTTAAATCGTCTGCGGAAAGGACAAATCTCATTTTGTGAAGAAAACAAACCACTCTGATTCTACCAAAGACTTCTCTGAAATTAAGATCATCACAATGCTCGAGCTTTAGATTGACAACATATTTGTTGTTTGGTGGACGTGTATTTCAACAGACGGTCGTCATTCCTATGGATACCAAGTGTGCTCTTCTTCTCGCCAACGTTTTCCGTTATTCGTACGAAGCAGATTTCATGCATCTCAAGACATACGAAAAGAACCAGCTCAATCCTTCAATTTCACATTCCGCTATTGATATGATGTCCTTCGAACTAAGGGTGATTTTGTTGATCGCATATAATCAATTGTGCTTGAAATAAAGGATACCATAAGTACATAGAGTTCTGCTTCATACCTTGACCTACACCTCGAAATTGGCAGTGAGTGTCGGTTTAAAACGAAACTATACCACAAAAGAGACGATTTCAATTTTACCATTGCGAACTTTCGATTTATGTGTAGCAGCATTCCAGCAGCACCTGCATATGGTGTACATTTTTCTATATCTCTTTCAGTTGATCCGATATTCCAGAGCTTATGGTTCATATCATGATTTCCTTGATAGAAGGAAGCTACTAGATATTTTCCGTTTGTCGTAATCACAATCCGGTCCTTTCCTCCTTCATGAGTTGTCAACAACAACACAGGTGCCACACGTGGAGCAGAGACTCCTTACCCTTCCGGAGCACATCATGACTTGTCAACAACAACACAGGTGTCACACGTGGAGCAGCGACTCCTTACCGTTCCGGAGCACATCATGACCTGTCAACAACAACAGAGGTGCCACACGTGGAGCAGCGACTCCCCACCCTTCCGGAGCACATCAGTTCACCCCGGTTGTTAGTGGTGTTCGTGTTGCTCGATCTTTAGTTTTCTGTGTAATGTTTTGTAGATCCTTGTTTGTTCTTTTTCTTTTGGTTTGTTTATCTGTTTGTTTGATGGTGTTTAACGCCACTTTCAACAATATTTCAGTTATATCATGGCGGTCAGTTTTATTGGTGGAGGAAACCGGAGAAAACAACCGACCTGTCGCAAGTCACTGACAAACTTTATCACATAATGTTGTACACCTCGCCCTGATGGAGATACGAACCCACGACATCAGTGGTGATAGACACTGATTGCATAGATAGTTGTAAATCCAACTTTCATACGATCACGGCCACGACGGTCCCTCTTTTTGCTTTGTTTTGAACATTGCATTGTATTTCTTCAACTTACGGCTTTTACCTTCAAACTTTTCTTATTGACATTTCCAGAATATTGAATTATGCAGTATATTTCATTCTGTGTGTCTTCATAGTCTATTTAGGTAAAGCTTCACATTTAGTTTGTCTTGCTCATTCGTGGCACTGAAGTTTGAATTTACGTTGTTCACAGTGTTTTCGAACATAATGCAACATTAACTTAGTGAACCATAAGTCCCAGAATGTTCTCACTTCCGAAAAGGCGACTTACGTTCATTTTTATGACACCTTTCCGTTCGTGAACTGCATGATGTCAAAAGTGAGTAAATTTCGGCCATGTTGGTTTGCAATGTGATATTTTTCAATCAGTTAATTCGTGGTCGTATGAGTTAACCAAAATAGAAAAAATTATGAAAACGTCTTATTTGGAGCAACTACGATAGTTGTTTACGTAAATCTTCCAATGTTGAAGGTACTATCGTCTGCATTGATGTAAACATTACGTCATCTAGCGTGATGTCGACTCCAAGGAAAGAGTTGTCAACAGAGAAAAAAGAGATACTTCTACAACTCTGTCGTGATGGAATGAAACAAACAGAGCTAGCTAGGGCTTTAGGGATACCTACTCCTACGATATGTCGTTTTCTCAAGCGTTATCGAGAAATTGGTTCCTTGGAAAATAAACGGAGAAGTGGCAGTCCTAAAAAAAATAAAAGGCCGTTGGCCACTGGTCCCCCGACGCCAAGGTTATATGGTAAGATTAAATTTTGAAACTACTGTAAACTAGAGATTCAGGTGAGACTGTATCACTCACCTGACTTAAATAATTCTGAAAGGGGACCACCCAAGAACCATTTTGAAGTAAAAAAGGGGAGTAACTCTGGTTAGATTTGTCGAAAAATCATCATTATCGAACTTGACCTAGATATTAATGAGATACACTTACATACCAAACCTAGTTTCAATCTGACTATTTGTTCCCAAGCTATCATCTGGAAACCAAATATTTAGCAATTTTGAGGTATAAAAAGGGGCACAACTCTTGTAAATATTGTCGAATAATTGTCATTATCGAACTTGACCTAGATATTCATAAGATACACTCACATGCCATACCTAGCTTCAATCTGACTTTTCATTCACAAGTTATCATCTGGAAACCAATTCGGGACACACGAACGAAGTATAAAAAGGGATGTAACTCTGATAAGATTTGTCGAAAAATGATCTCTATAGAACTTGACCTAGATATTCATGAGATACACCTACAGACCAAACCTAGTTTCAATCTGACTATTTGTTCCCAAGTTATCATCTGGAAACCAAATATTTAGCAATTTTGAGGTATAAAAAGGGGCACAACTCTAGTAAAAATTGTCGAAAAATTGTCATTATCGAACTTGACTTAGATATTCATAAGATACACCTACATGCCATACCTAGCTTCAATCTGACTTTTCATTCACAAGTTATCATCTGGAAACTGATTCGGGACACACGGACAAAGTATAAAAAGGGATGTAACTCTGGTAAGATTTGTCGAAAAATGATCGCTATCGAACTTGACCTAGATATTCATGAGATATAATTACATTCCAAACCTAGTTTCAATCTGACTATTTGTTCCCAAGTTATCATCTGGAAACCAAATATTTAGCAATTTTGAGGTATAAAAAGGGGCACAACTCTAGTAAAATTTTTCGAAAAATTGTCATTATCGAACTTGACCTAGATATTAATAAGATACACTTACATGCCACACCTAGCTTCAATCTGACTTTTCATTCACAAGTTAGCATCTGGAAACCAATTCGGGCCACACGGATGGACGGACGACACCCATTTCTATAGTCCCCCTTCGACGAAGCGTCGGGGGACAATTACTGACCGCGGTGTTCGAGTTTTAACCCGAGTTCTTCGAGGTGACAGGATGGCTTCTTTGGTCGATATTACCAACAATTTTAATAATTCTCAAATAGGTGTATGTAAGAGGACAATTCAGCGGTGTTTACATAGATGTGATTTTCGGAAGCGTGGTATAAGGAAGAAAATGGGAGTCCGTGCAGTGAATCGTGTACGTCGTGTTTCTTGGGCCCGTACAAAGTTAGGGTGGACAGTTCATGAAAATTGGAGAAACATTATTTTCAGTGATGAAATGTCAATAATTGTCAGTGGAAATGAATTAATCAAAGTCTGGCGGAAACGGACTGAAGGATTTTTACCGGAGTGCATTGGTTACCTGAAGCAACATGAAGATCGGAACTTGAAAGTAATGGTGTGGGGTTGCATCACATACTTTGGTCAAGGTACTCTGACGTTTGTACATGGAAAATACATAAAACTCTTGGATGACAATTTATGGCCAGTGGTTGCCAAATATTTTCTTGACAAACCTTATATGTTTCAAGATGACAATGCCCCACCCCATTCATCTCGCCAAACAAAATTGTGGAAGGAAACTAATGAAATTCCTGTGATATCGTGGCCTGCCCAATCCCCTGACTTAAACATCATAGCAAATGTTTGGCTGTTAATGAAGAACACCGTTAAAAAGAACATGAGGGACATCAACACCGTACATGATCTAAAACGTGTGCTGCTTCGAACCTGGAAATCAATACCTTTAATGTACATTCAAAACCTTTATTCATCCATTTCAAAGCGTCTGAGGGTAGGAATCAGATCAAAGTGTCATATCACCAAATATTAACAACAACCGGTGAGTACTCTTTTTTATTATCAATGCAATTAGAAATATTGTTAAAACCAATATGGCGGAAATTTACTCTCTTTTGTCATCATGCTGTATTGATTATGGAATTGTGCATTTGGTATATTCCATATTATATTGATTGCATATAAATATTATAATAATTCAAAGATTCAGGATTTACCTTGATCTACGGAAATATGGAGCAACGTAGATGTTGAATGCGTCTTTAATACAAAACATAAATGTATGTACAAAGTCAAAACAGAAATATGAATTATAGAACTAATAATACTGAGGGAACGACCGTTTAACTTTTTTTACAACCTTCTGTCGCCTAATGTTATATAAAAAGGACCCGACAGCTTCCAAAAAATAAGAAAACCAGGAATTTGTTAAAGTAAAATTGTGTTTAAATTTGAAAAAAAATCAATGATTTTTCATGTCAAAAACAAATCTGAATTATGATTCATGTTCACGGGGGAAAAAATCCCAGGCCCTATATATTTAAAAAATATTGATGTAATATTTACAATTACAAGTAATAGAACAAACAAGTCTCCAAGCTGACATATTAAAGCAAACAAACTAATATTAGAAATACCGTTTTACATCTATCTACTCCAAACAACATAAAATACATGGAGACCCGTAGCTAGGTCCACATGTCGAACCGCAAAGTTTCTTGCCACAGTATATTTCACCACTCCAACCTTGAAATTTTCCTTTTGTTAAAATCTTTAACATTTTTCCTGTCTTTTTGTCAATAAGTGTGCGACAAGCAGGACAATTCGCGCCATTGTTTGGACCACATCGCCCATCGGTTCTCGATTGTCCAGGTCTATTATGATCTGCCATAACTCTACGTCCGCAGTAAAACATTTTGGTTTCAGAACTTAACATTGGTACGAAAGATTTCGTTATGCATGGCGGAAACAACAAATTCAGACCGACTTTGTCAAGTTCACTTAGCTTACACAACTGTCCATATCCCCCAATTTCTAAACTCCATGTCTTCCTACCTAACTTGTGAGTCATTAATTTGTTGGAACCATTTAATAAAATGCTATATGGATCATATCTTTGAATGATGCTTCTCTCATTTTCATAAGAAAACGGAAGTGAAGCCAGTGTAGTATACAATCTCAACATCTCCCGATGAAATCCTATTGCACTTAGCAATTCAAGAGTAGCAACACCTTGTAGTTGCATATCGGTAAGTTTACATTCATGACCAAACTCAATAATTGCGTAATAACGGCCAGATATTTTTTCCCAAGAAATGCAAACTAAATTGGGACGTTCCTTGTTATCACTGAGTATTACATCAGCTTCTTGACGATCTTCGGTGATTTGAAGGAACAACCCAGGTGTTGATGTGGCTACCTCTTCTAGGGAGCGCAAAACAAATGGTTTCCATTTTCCACTTATTTCCATAAACACTCTTATTATCTTCTGAACAAAAGATTTACATAAAGTATTCATCATCTGCATTTTATAAAACATAATTAATACCATTTCATCATCTTTAGCGCGTAATCTTTCAACCTTATCCTTTAACATACTGATTTCATTTCGAAAAGTGGTACCATGACTAAGTGTGGCCTCAAACACCGCACCTGAAAGGACATCGTCTGTTGAGATGGAACTATGATCCTTTCTGCAAAGAAAAAACAACAACCTGAAAAACATTGGAATACATCACTCTATAAATCTTGGAATTTACTAAATGTTTTCATCGCATAATTTCATAGATTTTACTTTGAAGGAATCTGAATTTATATCGTTGAAATATATTGGGACATGTCACATGGACAGCTTTAGGTTTTAACAATACAGAATTTATCCATAATACCCTTTAAAGTCAAATAATGACGACAAATTGAGACATTTCTAAAACATTAAATACATTAATATCAGAAAAAAATGAAATATTCCGCGAATTACAGTGCGTTATTGTTGTTTGACGCCAAATGAGAACATTTGCAGTCGTATATGGTGAGAAAAATTGGATGAGGTTATGATGTCCACTGTATAGTACACCAACACGCTTCAGTAGGATTTTTATAGTGCTTGGTCACTGAAACAAAAAAGCGCGAATAGACATGTCATTCCAAATGGACACATTATCCTGATTCCGAACCAACAAGTCTTCACTCTTAATTCTTAATGCTGCGTGCATAGCGGAGAAGCAGCATGTACCAATTTATAAGCCCTTGGTTTTGACCGAACCGGGGCTCGATCACACAATCTACAGCACTCGTGGCTAACACGCCAACAATTAAACTCGCCATGCACCGATACGATTCATTAAAGAGTGATTTTTCTACATAAAAAAATACAGCATAATTTTTGAGAGTCAGAAAAGTAGGACTGTTGATAATATTCCTCCTACAAGGCTGTTACTTTAAACATAATATTCCTCCTACAAGGCTGTTACTTTAAACATAATATTCCTCCTACAAGGCTGTTACTTTAAACATAATATTCCTCCTACAAGGCTGCTACTTTAAACATAATATTCCTCCTACAAGGCTGTCACTTTAAACATAATATTCCTCCTACAAGGCTGTTACTTTAAACATAATATTCCTCCTACAAGGCTGTTACTTTAAACATAAAATTCCTCCTACAAGGCTGTTACTTTAAACATAATATTCCGCCTACAAGGCTGTTACTTTAAACATAATATTCCTCCTACCATGCTGTTACTTTAAATATAATATTCCTCCTACCATGCTGTTACTTTAAACATAATATTCCTCCTACAAGGCTGTTACTTTAAAAATAATATTCCGCCTACAAGGCTGTTACTTTAAACATAATATTCCTCCTACAAGGCTGTTACTTTAAACATAGTATTCCTGCTACAAGGCTGTTACTTTAAACATAATATTCCTCCTACAAGGCTGTTACATTAAACATAATATTCCCCCTACAAGGCTGTTACTTTAAACATAATATTCCTCCTACAAGGCTGTTACTTTAAACATAATATTCCCCCTACAAGGCTGTTACTTTAAACATAATATTCCTCCTACAAGACTGTTTCTTTAAACATAATATTCCTCCTACAAGGCTGTTACTTTAAACATAATATTCCTCCTACAAGACTGTTACTTTAAACATAATATTCCTCCTACAAGGCTGTTATTTTAAATATAATATTCCTCCTAAAAGGCTGTTACTTTAAACATAATATTCCTCCTACAAGGCTGTTACTTTAAACATAATATTCCTCCTACAAGGCTGTTACTTTAAACATAATATTCCCCCTACAAGGCTGTTAATTTAAACATAATATTCCTCCTACAAGGCTGTTACTTTAAACATAATATTCCTCCTACAAGGCTGTTACTTTAAACATAATATTCCTCATACAAGCCTGTTACTTTAAACATAATATTCCTCCTACAAGGCTGTTACTTTAAGCATAATATTCCTCCTACAGGGCTGTGTCTTTAAACATAATATTCCTCCTACAAGGCTGTTACTTTAAACATAATATTCCTCCTACAAGACTGTTACTTTAAACATAATATTCCTCCTACAAGGCTGTTACTTTAAATATAATATTCCTCCTAAAAGGCTGTTACTTTAAACATAATATTCCTCCTACAAGGCTGTTACTTTAAACATAATATTCCTCCTACAGGGCTGTTACTTTAAACATAATATTCCTCCTAAAAGGCTGTTACTTTAAACATAATATTCCTCCTACAAGGCTGTTACTTTAAACATAATATTCCTCCTACAAGGCTGTTACTTTAAACATAATATTCCTCCTAAAAGGCTGTTACTTTAAACATAATATTCCTCCTACAAGGCTGTTACTTTAAACATAATATTCCTCCTACAAGGCTGTTACTTTAAACATAATATTCCTCCTACAAGGCTGTTACCTTAAACATAATATTCCTCCTACAATGCTGTTACTTTAAACATAATATTCCTCCTACAAGGCTGTTACTTTAAACATAATATTCCTCCTACAGGGCTGTTACTTTAAACATAATATTCCTCCTAAAAGGCTGTTACTTTAAACATAATATTCCTCCTACAAGGCTGTTACTTTAAACATAATATTCCCCCTACAAGGCTGTTAATTTAAACATAATATTCCTCCTACAAGGCTGTTACTTTAAACATAATATTCCTCCTACAAGGCTGTTACTTTAAACATAATATTCCTCCTACAAGGCTGTTACTTTAAACATAATATTCCCCCTACAAGGCTGTTACTTTAAACATAATATTCCTCCTACAAGGCTGTTACTTTAAACATAATATTCCTCCTACAAGGCTGTTACTTTAAACATAATATTCCTCCTACAAGCTGTTACTTTAAACATAATATTCCTCCTACAAGGTTGTTACTTTAAACATAATATTCCTCCTACAAGGCTGTTACTTCAAATATAATATTCCTCCTACAAGGCTGTTACTTTAAACATAATATTCCTCCTACAAGGCTGTTACTTTAAACATAATATTCCTCCTACAAGGCTGTTACTTCAAATATAATATTCCTCCTATAAGGCTGTTACTTTAAACATAATATTCCTCCTACAAGGCTGTTACATTAAACATAATATTCCGCCTACAAGGCTGTTACTTTAAACATAATATTTCTCCTAAAAGGCTGTTACTTTAAACATAATATTCCTCCTACAAGGCTGTTACTTTAAACATAATATTCCTCCTACAAGGCTGTTACTTTAAACATAATATTCCTCCTACAAGGCTGTTACTTTAAACATAATATTCCTCCTACAAGGCTGTTACTTTAAACATAATATTCCTACTACAAGGCTGTTACTTTAAACATAATATTCCTCCTACAAGGCTGTTAGTGCTGCAAATGGAAAACTGTTTAGATGGATTTAATGTACCGAGAGAACATACAGCTAAATTATATATCGTTGAAAAGAGGATAATGGGGAGCATCGGAAAATTTTGTTCCTACGAATGAGAAATGGTCACGTTTTTCTAAAATCAGGGTTAAAGGTCAAATCTCAAAATCAGAAAAAAATAACAATAAAATTAAATTGCCTATTTTTTTTCAAAAATCCTTTGCTAAACGAAAACAAAATGGATATATTTTTACGATAATGTTACAAATGATACGATTGTGGTCTATTTTTATCGTTATATTTATACAACCCATGCTAAGATGGCGTCAATCTTGAACTATCTAATTTTCCTAAAATTTAACAACAAAAATTTAAACGGTACCTACATCCAAACAGGTTTTTGTATTTTCATTTTTTCTACAATAATTTGGTAGCTGATAAGTCAAAGTTATTTTCAAAGCTATCATGCGTAAGTTATTAAGTTATAGTGCCTTAATTTCCGACTTCCTGTTGACCATAAATAACGAGAATTGTGTGTGCAATCAAACATTTACAATTAGCAGTCGTCCTTCTTGGAAACATTTGTTTGATGCTCTAACGGTGCTGAAGATGGGTTGAGTAAGTCATAGAAACATTTAAACAAAAAATAATTAATTCTAAAAAATCGAGGCGAAGCCGAGGATGACTATAATTCTAAAAAAAAAAACAAAAAAAAACTATATATATGAAATATCTATTTGATATCCCGTATTTGCCTTTAATGGACCAATATTCAATTCGAGATTCATTTCTAGATGCAGACTTATTTTAGAATTAAGGAACTGAAGCACATGCAATGGCAAACTATGTACAGAAAACTGACGCTACAATCCAATCACACGGAACACCATAAGTTGAACAATCAGGCAAAAACTTAATTAAAATTAAAAATTAAACCTAACAGGTTTAAACATCTCACAAATGGAGACACCCACACATGAACTTTAAGTTTCTACAAATTCACTTTCCAAATCATAAGTTGAACATTCAGTCAAAAACACCCACACGAACAAAAACCATACAGTGACAATTGGGAAACAGTTAGAGTCATATTTAATAACAAAATATTTATGTATCAACTTCTTCATCACTGTCGTCTGTAAAAATGTGCGTATTGGAGTTGTTGCAAGAGAAATTTCCTTGACAGGGACAGAGTTCCGTACAAGAGAGGTTTTGTTCAAAACAAACACAACCTTTTGAACATAAAGTTTTCCCCTTACAAGTACATAGTAAATCTTGTAAGAAATCTGATGACGTTTGTCCATCAAAATAAACAGGCACAAGTCCATTTTTATTTACCCAACCAAATTGCAACGGTGACTTAACAGGAGGCTGAGCAATTGACGACGACGATGTCCAAATATAGACTTGAAGTGAAACCCTAAGCACATGTTGTCGAAACGTTGCTTCACAGGGTGGTAGTTTCACTAGACTAGCATCCTTTTGCTGTGCTATTCGTGACCTCAACTTATTCAAATCACCGTGATCACATGTAAATCTGGCTTTCGGGTCATAGAGTCTTGCTACAAACTTTCGGCCGACGGCAACAGATATTTCGATGTCATCACATGAAATTTGACTCAAGTCAACGAACTCTTTCTGGCTGTCTTTCAGTACCTTTTACATGGTTTTCTTCCCAACGCCAAAGAATGAAGATGTAGTGTCACACCCTGTCAGTGCATGAGCAGCAGGCAATGCTCTGCATAAAACTGACTCAAGCATGCTACATATATCATGGACAGGTAGGTAGCGTCGACAGTCTTTGGTCCTGGTAATAGTTCCAGTTTGAAACCATAATTCTTTGGTATTTGACATGGATGGAAAGAAATGTACACAAAGTACGAAAACATCTGTATCAGGGGATTTTACTATTATACGCCCCTTCGTGTTCTTTCTTCCAAACTCTTTGTCAGCGTGCATGGCACGGAGTAACATTCTCGTATCTGCCTCCTCGTGAGAACAATAAAGATCAGCACAGCTAGACACACCAACTGAAGAAATTTTTTTTGCAACATTTGGGTCTGTGAAAAGTCCAGCAATATACAGACTGTCGCCTGTATATGGCATATCACCCAACTCACTATAGTAACGAGTAGTATATTCCCCTAAGAAAGCCAGGAGAGCTTGTTTGTTTACATCTACACCCAAAAACCGTTTCCAGTCAGGTATCAAACGACCCTCTATTACCTGAAATACTTTTTGTGATGAAAGTGACCCTGTTCGTCGTGTTCTCTCCGCAGATTTTATGGATTGCTTTTCATTGTACCTGTCGTAGACATCAACAACTGTACCAGCTTTTGAAAAGCAAGACTTTTGCATTTGAGTGAGATGCAATGCCAAATCACCAAAGGTATTTTATGATTTGACATTCAGTGCTTGTATCAAAGTCATTCCATCTCGTATAATGACAGAATGTGAACGATCAAATGGTTCGAGTTGAGGTCGTGATGTAGCCTCGCTTTCCAGCTGATGGCTCAAATCAGCCTTTGACGTTTTCCTCATTGTTCCGTCTTCGTGGAATATTGAGATTGGAACAGGTCCTATCGGAAAGGAAATAATCTTCTCTATAGTAACATCTTCCCGACCACCAGCAAGAACTAACGCACGACGAAATACAAGTTCTGGACTTATATGTACATTAAGTATCTCACCTGATCCACATTTTAGCTTTGACGTTTTGATTACGTCTGTGAATGTTTTCAATTTTGATCTTGATATTGGGCTGTAGAAGTCTGCATTGCTTCCTTAAGTTAGTGCTCCATTTACGAAAGCCTTGACCATTTTGTTACCATTGTCAAACGCGTTTGTCAATGCAACGTCGATTTCTGTAGGTGCATGCAAGCCAGTAGAAATGTTAACAAGTGACTTTGGATGAGATGCAACATCAAATGGATTGGTCATTCTTTGTTTGACCTGTTCCCTCATAAGATTAACATGACTTTCGTCTCGTTTTAAAGCTGCTGGTTTTCTTTCTTCGTGAAAGCTTTCATCGATAGCAACTGTTCCAGATCTAATTCTCATTTCTCCAGTAAATTCTGCAAGAACATGCCTGGTAAGGGACCATCTGATAAGAGCCGCCTTTTGCCTTGTAATACCAACAATACCGCCACGACCTTTTGAGTCTCTGATGACTGTTTTTTCTGTAGCCATGTCAGACCAAACTCCATTAAACTTACCCGGTTTTTGGCGTATGGCAAACTGCCCTGATTCAAATGCAGCTCGCACATCAGGAGGTAAGAAATGCATGTCCAATAGGTACACGGGTAACCAGCGGGAATAGTTTACCCTGTTAGTAATAAACATATAGGGCAACATATACGCAGTCGGTGTTAAGTGCATTTTCCATATACCCTCTCGCTCCGATCGAACATTTTGAAGCATGATTTCAACGGCACGTAAAAACATGTCCCAATATTTGAAAGTGGGAGATGCACCACAACTCCATTGTCTGGATTCCTCTAGATGTGGTGCAAGAAACTCCTTGAGAATAGCAATAGAATTGTCTAAATAGGTACTAGGACATTGTTTGTCTCTAAAGGAAAAAATAACCTGCGACAAGACAGGAGACAACTTGTCTTTAAGTGCTGTTAAAATATCATTTTCTCTGCACCACTCAAAGAAAGCTGATAGCCACAGTGAGGATAAGGCTTCATATACTAATGTCAATGCCCGTACAGCACGATTAAATTGTTTGCCGGTCATCATCTGCTCAACTTTTCGAGCTGCATACACGGAACATTCAATCAACAGATCTTTCAATCCACCATCACCCCAAAGTTTACCAATTGACGCAACAAAGCACGACATTGTATGAAAGCCTCCTAACCGGAGAATATGAGTTTTAAATGTGTCCTGTTTAGCCCATTCAACCTGTTTCGCGATTGCATATAGTTGTTGGTCGAATGTTTGGATAGAATATGCTTGTCCTAAAGAATTTGTCATTTCTTGACACCTACGCATGGTTGTATATACCGTTGACATGTCATTTGGCTTTGCGTCTACTATTGGAGCATACGACACAACAGAATACTCAGGTCTGTATTCCGAAAGAGAACTGTTATATCCAGTCCAAAATGGTATAACTTGACATTCGACATCAGTTACAGACATTGGAAAATTTTCAATATCTCTTGAAAGTGACCTCAAAATAACCCAAAGAATTTCAGAAACGTTTGTCCGGCACAATTTGAAATTATTTCAAAAGCTTTGGGAAAACGCTTTGGAATTCCTCGTACATTTGGCTTTGAGAACGGTAGGCATGACGTTTGTGAAGAAGCATCATTAGTCATCTGAAAGGTTCTATCGTTGCTCTTTTTGATAGACACCTGTCGCATACATGAGTCTATAGGTGATGGGCATGCTTGAAAGACTGTCCTTGCCATAGAATGGAAAGTGTCCTTGCCATCTATTGTCTCTGTATTGATATCTATATTGTCAGCACCCTCTTGTATGAGACATCCACCTTGACAGACAGGAACAATGCCATCTGGGACATAAACGCCCTCTTTGATGCTGTCTTCCTCTTTCAAAGCAACACTTGTAAGGAACCGTCTCACCTCTGAATAGGAAGCACAGAAACCGTGAGAATTCAAGTTGTCAACCAATCCGCGTGAACCAAACTCGTGATGCAACTGTACAGCCAACCCTAGATGGAAAGGGGTAAAAGTATGTTTGGAAAGCGAAACTATCGACTCTGTAATTCCAAGAATCTTTCTGATTTTATCGATTGGTACAGTATACGGTTCAGATGCAGCTTTGTATGCCTTTTCATCTATTAGCCAACAGATAAATTTAAGAAGTGATTGAGGCATTTTTTCGACGGAAATGGCAAGTGAAACTTCGTTTGCATTTGGATAATCTTCGTTGTTGATAACAAAACTCTGAATATCATGTCTTAAAATGCTTGCAGCTGAATGAAGTATGTGTTCTTGACTCTCTTGAGAAGTTTCTGTGGCCAACTCATGTTCTATCTCAGTCAGCCTTAACATTGATTTTAACTTACCCGCTGCAGCAATAGCATCACCTATTGTTAAGCACGAGCTGAACATGATATTTGACATGCCTTAACCGCGCTGTGGCTGAATTGTAATTCTGTCACCAAAGTGACCCAATAATTTTGCCTGAAGTTTTGCTGAAGGGTAGGTATCTGGCACGTCATTAGGCAAAAATGATCGATATTTGTCTAGTAAATACGATATAAGAAATGCTTTCTTGTGCAGAAACAAGTCGTCGTGAATACTAGAAACGAGAGAACTAAAAGCAATGTCATGAACACTTTCATCGTTGTTTTTACTCGTTTTCGCCGGTTTCAACTTCAGTAAATAATTCGTTACGCATCCATTACGATAAACAGCACGTTCAATAAAACAATCACTTTCAATGATTTTCATCATTGATAAATCATTACTTTCTTCAGCACATTTCGCTATTTTCTTTACGCGGTCGCGTGATTCCATTTTGTGCAGCTTTCTGTCCTTTTTAAATGTCTTTTTTTTACATAAGAAACATGTGTTAATATCCACAGTGACAGTTGGTAATAGCGAGCGAGTTTGAACTTTATTAAGCTTATTTTCATATTGTTTGTCATAAAGATATTCAGCTGGATCCGTCAGATTATGCTCAACTTTAAACACTCGACAATTTCGTTTACTCGTATAAGATCGATAACAAGATGGATGATAAACAATCTTCACGTCGGTAGAATATACGTTTTCGAGGCAAGTCAATTCTTGAATCACTTTCTCAAAAACGGAATCTTTGCGTGTAGACATTGCCTCTACAAAACTGGTCTTCCCAACATCTCTCATATTTACTGTATGCTCAAGTGAAACGCGTTGACAAATGATGCATTTGTCCCATGAAATGTTTTCTCTTTTCTTTTTGGGGTTAGAGGGGTCGAGTTTTACTGGATTCTCAAAACTAGCCATAATATCTTAATAAACTTGGTTGTCAAAACTAATAACCAATATAATATATGATGAACACAAATTAACAAATTCAATATGTACACAAAATGTGTGTAAACCTCCGTAGCTCAGAACTGATCACAATTTGAAACAAAATCAACTTATTACCAACTCTCTATTTCTCTAACAAAATAAAAACAAAGAAAACCGAAAAATAGAAACAAATCAGTTATTTACAAAATACCAGTATAAACCGGAAAATATCGTATCCCAAGGGTTCGCTTTGTGTATTACAAACAGTCGAAAATAATAACAAGTTAAATAAACTATTTACAACAAAAGTTACTAAAGTGAAGCACTCAAATGCATTTCATTTATCATAAAATAACAAGTAAATAAAACTAGTCGTCAATATTTGCTTATGACACGACGTTTCAAAAACTGATTTATCGAGTCAATTGTCCTATTTAGTGACCGAACACAGTAACACTCCTATCAATTATCGGATTGGTAAAATTTCCGCATTAAAAGCCGCCTTTGTAGGTATAGTTTTTTTTCTCGATTTATTTCTAAATAGCACTGTATAAAATTGTGAAATTTGACACGGAGCAGCGTTACAACATATAATTGTCTTTTTATTATAACAAAGCGCAATTTCATAACAATTGTTCAGATTATCAATGAAAATTATGTAAAAAAATGCATAGAAAAATAACAAAATTTATTATTCTATATCTTTAAAAAGAATCATTATCAACAGATTTGTACTATCTGGTATTAATACTTTATGTTTCGTCTTTCGAAAAATAATGCAACACATGTTCACGAATGTTGATAAAAAGGAATAGGTCGTATTTGAAAATAGCTACTAAATTTTTGTATCAAGGGGTACCTATAATAACACCTAGATAACTAAAAATGTGACCACAGAAACATCGTACGAACAAACGAATATGAAAATACAAACATTTATCTATGATTTTTAACTCATTTTTAGCCGTATGTTATCTCGGTACATTAAACTCGAAAACTAGAAGGCCTACAGAAATAATTTGCAGTACTATGTTACTTTAAACATAATATTCTTCCTACAAGGCTGTTACTTTAAACATAATATTCCTCCTACATGGCTGTTACTTTAAACATAATATTCCTCCTACAAGGCTGTTACTTTAAACATAATATTCCTCCTACAAGGCTGTTACTTTAAACATAATATTCCTCCTAAAAGGCTGTTACTTTAAACATAATATTTCTCCTACAAGGCTGTAACTTTAAACATAATATTCCTCCTACAAGGCTGTTACTTTAAACATATTCTATTGTTCAAAATGACAAAAGGACAAGACAAGTCAAACAACTTAGACAGTCTTCTCCCATGATTCTACAATGATGTTGGTCGTGTAGCCATCATATGTTTCCCTAAATTTAGTGTACATGCATGCAACATTGCCAATTTAACAGAATGATTGCCTTGTTAACCAATAATTTTACAGATAGGAAAGAATTAGGAGGGGTTTTTTTTGGTAGTATTTTGTCACTTTTAGATATGTATTGACCGACATTGTCTTCATTTACACAAAGTTATCCAACTTGAAACACTAGTTTGGTTTCCTTTCTATCTATTAACATTATTGTAATTTATATTCATGTTACGATGTATGACTGGTGAAAACTGTTTAAAAAGTCTCTCTTGTTTGTATTTATAGGTTATTTATTATTAATAATCAAAATTGATAAATAAATATCTTTTTTATTGCATCACTTCGTTTTGTATAAGTGATATAGAATTAATTTACACACATTTGAAACATTAAGAATGTAATATAAATATGTTTTAAAAGGGACTTCTGATTTTATTCTTCTTCAAGTAAATATGTAAAATTAGACAGAGTTATCTTCCTTTTTTCAAGATAATGGTGGTGGTTTATGGTGTTTAACGCCACTTTCAACAATATTTCAGTTATTTTGTGGCGGTCAGTTTTATTGGTGGAGGAAACCGGAGAACCCGGAGAAAACCACCGACCTGCCGCAAGTCACTGCCAAACTTTATCACATAATGTTGTATACCTCGCCCTCAGCAGGATTAGAACTCACAACATCAGTGGTGATAGGCACTGATTGCATAGGTAGTTGTGAACCCAAGTACCATACAATCACGGCCACGACGGCTCCCTTTTTCAAGATAAATTCACAGGAAAAACCCATCTGACGATTATATGTAATGTATATATACAACCCTATTTCCCCATTCAGTACAAAAAACTAAGGTGAACACATATGACATACAATATAAAAATGGACATTGTGTGTTTTGATTGACTATGATTATAGCTAGGGCTAACAGGTGTTGTAGAGAAGTGATGCTGACAATGACAAAAAGGTCACCAGTTATAACAGTCAGAGAAGCGTGATACTGACAATGACAAAAAGGTCACCAGTTATAACACAGTCAGACAAGTGATGCTGACAATGACAAAAAGGTCACCAGTTACAACACAGTCAGAGAAGTGATGCTGACAATGACAAAAAGGTCGCCAGTTATGAGGCAGACAGAGAAGTGATGCTGACAATGACAAAAAGGTCATCAGTTATAACGCAGACTGAGAATTGATGCTGATAATGACAAAAAGGTCACCAGTTATAACACAGTCAGAGAAGTTATGCTGACAATGACAAAAAGGTCACCAGTTATGAGGCAGACAGAGAAGTGATGCTGACAATGACGAAAAGGTCATCAGTTATAACGCAGACTGAGAATTGATGCTGATAATGACAAAAAGGTCACCAGTTATAACACAGTCAGAGAAGTTATGCTGACAATAACAAAAAGGTCACCAGTTATGAGGCAGACAGAGAAGTGATGCTGACAATGACGAAAAGGTCATCAGTTATAACGCAGACTGAGAATTGATGCTGATAATGACAAAAAGGTCACCAGTTATAGCACAGTCGGAGAGGTGATGCTGACAATGCCAAAAAGGTCACCAATTATAAGGCAGACAGAAAAGTGATGCTGACAGTGACAAAAAGATCACCAGTTACAACACAGTCAGAGAAGTGATGCTGACAATGACAAAAAGGTCACCAGTTATGAGGCAGACAGAGAAGTGATGCTGACAATGACAAAAAGGTCACCAGTAGTACTGTAAGGCAGACAGAGAACTGACGATGACAATAAGGTCACCAGTTATAACACAGTCAGAGAGGTCATTGATTGATTGATGGTTGGTGGCTAAGGCCACTTTCAACAATATTTCAGCTATATCATGGCGACCAGTTTTAGTGGTGGAAGAAGCCGGAGCACCCGGAGAAAACCACCGACCATGGGCAAGCAACTGGTAAACGTTATCACTTGCGGCTGCGGGTCGAGTGCACCTTTTTGTAATTTACAAAGCCGGGTACGAACCCACGCCTCATTGGTAATAGACTTGCATGAGTTGTTAGGTAATCCAACTATCTAACTCATTGATCCACCCGGACCCTGTCAGAGAAGTCATGCTGACAAAAACAAATAGGCCATCAGTTATAAGGTAGACAGAAAAGTGATACTGACAGTGACAAAAAGGTCACCAGTTACAGCACATTCAGAGAAGTAATGCTGACAATGACAAAAAGGTCACCAGTTATAAGGCAGACAGAGAAGTGATGCTGGTAATGACAAAAAGGTCACCAGTTATAACGCAGACTGAGAATTGATGCTGATCATGACAAAAAAGTCACCAGTTATAACAGTCAGAAAAGTGATGCTGACAATGACAAAAAAAAGGTTACCAGTTATAGCACAGGTATGAATGGGGAGGTGTTCTGTCACATGTGTATAATCAGGATGCTTAGACTTGGAAGACGGTCATGTTTATATCGTCCATTCCATTTTTGTAATTGATATGTTGATATTGGTATATTGAATAATACAAATACGACTATTGACTATTGTAAATATCAGTTTTAAAATTAGCTTGTTGTTTCTGATTATTGGTTTAACCAGTACATTTGTAGCTATGATTGAGACTCTTCATGTTTTCACTAAAACAACTGAAACTATAAATAACACCCGTTACATTAGTAAAAAATATTCGGCCTATGAAATAATATAGATGAGATGACCTAAATAATTATGATATTGCAGGAAGGAAATATCACGATGGCAGAATTAATTGTGTGATTGCATAAATTGAAAATATACATAATTAATAAAACGCTGTAATGAAATGATTACTTACTCAAATTCCAATTCACCAAGAAGATTCTTAACTGCTTCCTCTGTGACTTCCGGCTTGTTATATCTAATTGATGTAGGTACGATAGCAGCAGGAATTCTCATCTTCCGAATGGATCCTTCCAGCTCCGTTATTTCACGCAATAATCCAAGATCATCTGGCTTTGTACCGATTTCAATTTCTTTCCCTCTCAAAGAATCTCGAAATTTCTTAACATCGTTTGCTTCTGTCATCGAACGCGTAAGACTTATTTTTTCCTGGTATGAGTTATGTTGAACTTGTTGAATCATGATATGAATGTTCTGATCAATTAATGACTTCAGTATATCACTACGTTGTTTGATATCTGCTACTGCTGAATTAACTTCGCCGTCTAATTTCTTTTCGTAATTTCTTATTTTATCTTCTATACCATCCAATTGTTGAAAACATTCATCATCTAAAGTCGAACGAACGAACGTCTGGAATATTTTCTTCTTTTTGGCAACCGTTTCACTGATATCCACCATTACATGCCCTTTGTGCGTTTTCACAATACATATTTTGCAAACCGGAAGTTCGCACGACTCGCAAATGAATACGTAAACCTCATTGTGCTGTTGACAAAATATGGAAGAATCCAACGACGCATTAGTAGAATTCTTAAATCTGTGATATTTGCAAACGGTCATTCGCAAATGTGAGGTCTTGCAATTGGCACAGAAATGTTGGCTACAATCCAAGCAATATTCGCTTCCTCGAGCACTCATGCATATTTCACAGTTCTGGGTTGCCATTTGTGCCATAATTACTGGAATGAATCTGAAATGAATGGCAATGAAAATAATATTAATTCATTAGAAATCATCACTTTTAAATCTCTTAATAATATTGTTTCCTGATATTGCTTCTATAAAAAAATATACAAGGATCTCGCTAAAAGAAGTAATGTCATACATTGTGATTGATTGATTGATTGATTGATTGATTGATTGATTGATTGATTGATTGATTGATTGATTGATTGATTGATTGATTGATTGATTGATTGATTGATTGATTGATTGATTGATTGATTGATTGATTGATTGATTGATTGATTGATTGATTGATTGATTGATTGATTGATTGATTGATTGATTGATTGATTGATTGATTGATTGATTGATTGATTGATTGATTGATTGATTGATTGATTGATTGATTGATTGATTGATTGATTGATTGATTGATTGATTGATTGATTGATTGATTGATTGATTGATTGATTGATTGATTGATTGATTGATTGATTGATTGATTGATTGATTGATTGATTGATTGATTGATTGATTGATTGATTGATTGATTGATTGATTGATTGATTGATTGATTGATTGATTGATTGATTGATTGATTGATTGATTGATTGATTGATTGATTGATTGATTGATTGATTGATTGATTGATTGATTGATTGATTGATTGATTGATTGATTGATTGATTGATTGATTGATTGATTGATTGATTGATTGATTGATTGATTGATTGATTGATTGATTGATTGATTGATTGATTGATTGATTGATTGATTGATTGATTGATTGATTGATTGATTGATTGATTGATTGATTGATTGATTGATTGATTGATTGATTGATTGATTGATTGATTGATTGATTGATTGATTGATTGATTGATTGATTGATTGATTGATTGATTGATTGATTGATTGATTGATTGATTGATTGATTGATTGATTGATTGATTGATTGATTGATTGATTGGTAATGATTAACGTCCAGCGGCAATTACTATATATAATAAGAAGTTTAATAATATAAAAATAATAACAAACGTGAAAGAGTAATGGGACATCCGGGCAACTATTGTTACTGCCATTAGAGAGCTAGTAATAGGTATGGAAGAAAAAAAACTGTAGATATCAAATTTAATGCGCACGGCGCGTTTCTGGAATAACCTTCATCAAGTACACTCAAAATTGAACGGTTGAAAGGTCAAAATTTAAAGTTTTTGGAGTAATAAAACCAAAGGGTCTAAACAGGATAACTAGAATCGGCTAAGGTGACTGGTCACGTGACTGGTCATCTAATGCCTGAGGGAGGAGAACCTTAGTTTGATTAATTTTTATAGACTTTTATATCGGCTATAATGCGCCTGAAATCTACAAAATATGTATTTAATGTGCTGTGAGCATGGCACTCTCTTAACATGTTATCCACTATGGTCCACGGTCAGCCTTTCATATTATAACCTGAGACCCTCCGTCGATAGGAAGCACCCTATCCGCCACCTCGGTAGGCACTGCATAGCTCTAGGCCGAGCCTTTGGAACTGCCACCAATACCCAGTGTAAAGTATAACTAACCAAGTACATGTTACATATCATGATACAGAAAGAGGGCGCGGGTGGCTCAATGAGTTAGGTAGTTGGATTACCTAACAACTCATAAAAGCCTATTACCAATACGGCGTGGGTTCGCGCTCGGCTTTGTAAATTACAAAAAAGGGTACACTCGACTCGCAACCGCAAGTGATAAAGATTACCAGTTGCTTGCCCATGGTCGGTGGTTCTCTCCGGGTACTCTGGCTTCTTCCACCACTAAAACTGGTCGCCATGATATAGCTGAAATATTGCTGAAAGTGGAGTTTAAACACCAAAAATAAAAAAACAAAACATTTAATAGTACATTTTTACTAGAACAGAGTACACTATATGTACCCCCCTTTTTTTAGTAGAATTCAATTCCCGGTGTGTTATCGCCTATGGTTTGAAAATTGATCTTGGTATGAATAAGGGTTAAAAAAATATATGAATAAGGGTTAAAAAAAATTATATGAAAAACCATGAGGCTTACTTATGATATAAACTATAGTCGATAAACTACCAACATTAAATATAAACTGTAAACTGTACAATACTAACAGAATACAGTTTAAACAAACATATCACAGATTGTATTTTATCTAGATAGGTTTATTGTTTACAAATGTTTCTGTAAAAAGTAGTGCGCCAACACCAGGGACACGTGTAATTTAAATTACCATTGAAAAAATAGGGTACATTTTGTAATAGATTGGGTTGTGAAAATTAAGCAGTGCAACGATATACCAACGATCACTTCTATTTAAATTCAGCCATCCATAACATAGTATATATACTGAATATAGAATGGGATTATTTCGGGTAGTTCCTATTTTTGTAAGCATCTTGAAATACAACAACATTTATTTTAAAAATTGTAAAATAATATTTCCCATAATGCAATATCTTGCAACTTTATGTTTTGATGGAGACGATGTAACATTGACAGAGGTCGTCGTCGTCGTCATGATCGTATGGTAGTTGGATTTATAACTACTAATGCAATCAGTGACTATCGCCACTAAAGTTGTGAGTTCGGTGTACTCGATATAACATTATGTGATCAAGTTTGTCAGTGACTTGCATCAAGTCGGTGGTTTTCTCCGTGTACTCTGTGTTCCTCCAGCAATAAAACAGAACGCCACAATATAGCTATTGTTGAAAACGTGTTAACATTGACGAAAAGAGCATGATTTTAGGTTACAATAAGGGTACAGAAAAGGGTCAAACTTGGTAAAATATTGCCAGACGGACATTTTGGAAACTAAGAAATAAAGTCAAACAGATACGTTTATTACATGGTAACACTTATCAAGGGCATGTTATGGTATGACTGGTTTAGGTAGATTATTTGCAGATGATACATCGATTGGGCACATTGCAAATGACAAAGATTCTTTACAAGACATGGTAAATTTAGATTTAGCTTACCTAAAAGATTGGTCAAAACGTTGGTTAGTCAAATTCAATCAAAATAAAACTGAAATTATGGTCTTCAGTTCCAGAGACACAAAACTTTATTTCAATTTTGACTTTGAGGGTGCTTCATTAAGAGATGTTGAATTGCATATACATTTAGGTGTTATTTTTAGTAATGACTGTAAGTGGACCAAACATATTGATAAACTTATAGAAAAGTCTTCTAAACAAATAAATGTATTAAGAAAACTTAAATTTAAACTTAAACGAAACTATCTTGAAAAAATTTATTTAACATTTATAAGGCCAATTTTAGAATATGCGTCTGAAGTTTGGTTTAATTGTGGCCAATTCAATTCAAATCGTTTAGAAAAAGTGCAAACTGAAGCCGCTCGTATTGTTTGTGGTTTTCCCAGTTACGCTAGTATAGCATCTATTTACAAAGAAACGGGATGGGATAAATTGAAAGTAAGGAGAGAAGTTAAAAATCTCACATTATTTTACAAAATTTATAATAATCTGGCACCTGGATATTTATCAGATTTAATACCACCTACAGTTTCTGAAACTTCAAATTATTATTTACGTAACAGTCAAAATATAAGTCAACAAGTAAACAGACCTGCACTTCTTCAACAATCTTTTTTTCCTTCAACTATTAAGCTGTGGAATACGTTGGATCTTAATATCCGACAAATCCCTATTTTAACTCATTTTAAGTCAAAAATCCGTCAGATATATTTTCAAAATGTGAAAAAATCCGCACACTTTTCATGTGGTAATAGATATCTTAGTGTATTGCACACGAGGATAAGAAACAAATGTAGTTCATTGAAAGAAGACTTGTATAGTACTAATTTAATTTCAAATCCAAACTGTATATGTGGATACCAAAACGAAAATGCGGATCATTATTTGCTATTTTGTAATCGTTATATCGTATATAGAAATAACATGTTATCGTCATTGGCAATACTGAATATGAACGGGGTAGAAATAAATGTTGATACTTTGTTATTTGGAAATGATTTTCTATCAGATGAAACAAATTGTGAAATATTTTTAATTATTCAAAGATATATTAAAGATACTGGTCGTTTTTCAGTATAATTGTAACAAAACAACCAGGTGAATTCCCTTACAGGTATACCATTTTGACAAAAATGTTAACGTGGTATTCGAATGATCATAATTGAAAATAAAACCTCTGGATGATCTTTGAAGACTATTTGATCTTACAAAATAAATAGAAATATATATACTTACCATGACTATTTTCAGCAACTAAATCCCAATAGATGAATGAAAGTTAATATGTCCATTGCCACGTAGTACGCATTTGGGTCTGTTCGATATGTATCAATAGGTTATCTATATGTTGATCATATAGTCAATGAGGCTCCATGAGGGTTTTAATTGTTTTACTGTTTATATTTTTCTTCATGCCTTCATTTACTATAAACGTTTACTATAAATTTGTGTAATTAAATATTCTTATGTTCAATTGTGTATTTTGAAATATATGTAATGGGAGAAGACTGTCTAAGTTGTTTAACTTGTGTCTTATCCTTTTGTCTTTTTGAACAATAAAATATGCTTAAAGTAAGGGCATGTTCGACTTGCCATTTGATAACAGAAAGGCCATAAATTTATCTTAAATGATATTAAAAATGTTGAAATGCAACTGCATTTTCAAAATGTTTTACATTGGGATACTATTGGCATTCTCTAACACGAGGCACGCACATTCGTCCCATTCTAAAGGGGGGTTTGTGTATGTCAAGGTTGCTTGATTGATTGATTGGTGTTTAACGCCAATCATGCAATCAATCAATCAATCACCCTTCACATACACAAACCCCCTTTAGAATGGGACGTATGTGAGTGCCTCGTGTCATTGTCGGAGGGGGCGCCGACATGAACAAATCGATATACATATAATATATATATATATATTTCTAGATTATCCCCACTTCGACTATTGAAGCTCCATTTTTTTATGGAGCGGATGTGGTCGAGTGGTCTAGGGCTCTGGACATAAGGCTAAGCGATTGGTGCTGCAGTGTATCAATGGTGTGAGCTCAAATCCCGTCGAGGGAAGAACAAAAATTTGACAGCTCAAAAATCTAATTCTAACACTGGTTGAATTTTCAGAGGTATATATATTAAAGGCACATTTCTCATTGTACATCTTACTTGTGACGATAGTAAAGAAATAAATTGATACTAACTTGGTGAAAGATGATATAGTTAACAACATATACCATTTAAAAGTCCCTCTCAATTCAATATATTATCATTTTGATGTAGTGACACAATTACATACACAAACACACGGGCTTATTAAATACTATGGCAATGCAAACAACATTAGGTTGAAAAGGATTACATGTAAGAACAAAGACTGTTTGGCTCGGATACACGTTAGTGTGCCTGCGTGTAGCGACATGTCTACCCATGGACTGTTGTTTCAGTGAGCTAGCACTATAAAACTCCAACTAAGAGTTGGTCTAGAACAAGACAGACATCATCATCACTATAAAACGTCAACTAAGAGTTGGTCTAGAACAAGGCAGACATCATCATCACTATAAATCTCTAACTAAGAGTGTTGGTCTAGAACAAGGCAGACATCATCATCACTATAAATCTCTAACTAAGAGTGATGGTCTAGAACAAGGCAGACATCATCATCACTATAAACCTCCAACTAAACATGTTGCTCTAGAACAAGGCAGACATCATCATCACTATAAAACTCTAACTAAGAGTGTTGGTCTAGAACAAGGCAGACATCATCATCACTATAAAACTCTAACTAAGCGTGTTTGTCTAGAACAAGGCAGATATCATTATCACTATAAAACTCCAACTAAGCATGTTGGTCTAGAACAAGACAGATATCATAATCACTGTAAAACTCTAACTAAGAGTGTTGGTCTAGAACAAGGCAGACATCATCATCACTATAAAACTCTACCTAAGCGTGTTTGTCTAGAACAAGGCAGATATCATCATCACTATAAGGCAGATATCATCATCACTATAAAACTCCAACTAAGCGTGTTGGTCTAGAACAAGGCAGACATCATCATCACTATAAAATTCTAACTAAGCGTGTTGGTCTAGAACAAGGCAGATATCATTATCACTATAAAACTCCAACTAAGCGTGTTGGTCTAGAACTAGACAGATATCATAATCACTGTAAAACTCTAACTAAGAGGGTTGGTCTAGAACAAGGCAGACATCATCATCACTATAAAACTCTAACTAAGCGTGTTGGTCTTGAACAAGGCAGATATCATCATCACTATAAGGCAGATATTATCATCAATATAAAACTCCAACTAAGCGTGTTGGTCTAGAACAACGCAGACATCATCATCACTATAAAACTCTAACTAAGCGTGTTGGTCTAGAACAAGGCAGATATCATCATCACTATAAAACTCTAACTAAGAGTGTTGGTCTAGAACAAGACAGATATCATAATCACTATAAAACTCCAACTAAGCGTGTTGGTCTAGAACAAGGCAGATATCATCATCACTATACAACTCTAACTAAGCGTGTTGGTCTAGAACAAGACAGATATCATAATAACTATAAAACTCCAACTAAGCGTGTTGGTCTAGAACAAGACAGATATCATCATCATTATAAACCTCCAGCTAAGAGTGTTGGTCTAGAACAAGGCAGACATCATAATCACTATAAAACTCTAACTAAGAGTGTTGGTCTAGAACAAGGCAGATATCATCATCACTATAGAACTCTAACTAAAAAGTGTTGGTCTAGAACAAGGCAGACATTATCATCACTATAAAACTCCAACTAAGAGTGTTGGTCTAGAACAAGGCAGACATCATCATCACTATAAAACTCTAACTAAGCGTGTTGGTCTAGAACAAGGCAGACATCATCATCACTATAAAACTCTAACTAAGCGTGTTGGTCTAGAACAAGGCAGATATCATAATCACTATAAAACTCTAACTAAGAGTGTTGGTCTAGAACAAGGCAGACATCATCATCACTATAAAACTCTACCTAAGCGTGTTGGTCTAGAACAAGGCAGATATCATCTTCACTATAAGGCCGATATCATCATCACTATAAAACTCCAACTAAGCGTGTTGGTCTAGAACAAGGCAGATATCATTATCACTATAAAACTCCAACTAAGCGTGTTGGTCTAGAACAAGACAGATATCATAATCACTGTAAAACTCTAACTAAGGGTGTTGGACTAGAACAAGGCAGACATCATCATCACTATAAAACTCTAACTAAGCGTGTTGGTCTAGAACAAGGCAGATATCATCATCACTATAAAACTCCAACTAAGCGTGTTGGTCTAGAACAACGCAGACATCATCATCACTATACAACTCTATCTAAGCGTGTTGGTCTAGAACAAGACAGATATCATAATCACTATAAAACTCCAACTAAGCGTGTTGGTCTAGAACAAGACAGATATCATCATCATTATAAAACTCCAGCTAAGAGTGTTGGTCTTGAACAAGGCAGACATCATAATCACTATAAAACTCTAACTAAGAGTGTTGGTCTAGAACAAGGCAGATATCATCATCACTATAGAACTCTAACTAAAGAGTGTTGGTCTAGAACAAGGCAGACATTATCATCACTATAAAACTCCAACTAAGAGTGTTGGTCTAGAACAAGGCAGACATCATCATCACTATAAAACTCTAACTAAGCGTGTTGGTCTAGAACAAGGCAGACATCATCATCACTATAACACTCTAACTAAGCGTGTTGGTCTAGAACAAGGCAGATATCATAATCACTATAAAACTCTAACTAAGAGTGTTGGTCTAGAACAAGGCAGACATCATCATCACAATAAAACTCTTACTAAGCGTGTTGGTCTAGAACAAGGCAGATATCATCATCACTATAAAACTCTAACTAAGAGTGTTGGTCTAGACCAAGCCAGACATCATCATCACTATAAAACTCTAACTAAGAGTGTTGGTCTAGAACAAGGCAGACATCATCATCACTATAAAACTCTAACTAAAAGTGTTGGTCTAGAACAAGGCAGACATCATCATCACTATAAAACTCTAACTAAGCATGTTGGTCTAGAACAAGGCAAACATCATCATCACTATAAAACTCCAACTAAGAGTGTTGGTCTAGAACAAGACAGATATCATCATCACTATAAAACTCTAACTAAGCATGTTGGTCTAGAACAAGGCAGACATCATCATCACTATAAAACTCTAACTAAGAGTGTTGGTCTAGAACAAGCCAGACATCATCATCACTATAAAACTCTAACTAAGAGTGTTGGTCTAGAACAAGACAGACATCATCATCACTATAAAACTCTAACTAAGAGTGTTGGTCTAGAACAAGGCAGACATCATCATCACTATAAAACTCTAACTAAGAGTGTTGGTCTAAAACAACGCAGACATCATCACCACTATAAAACTCCAACTAAGAGTGTTGGTCTAGAACAAGGCAGACATCATCATCACTATAAAACTCTAACTAAGAGTGTTGGTCTAGAACAAGGCAGACATCATCATCACTATAAAACTCTAACTAAGAGTGTTGGTCTAGAACAAGGCAGACATCATCATCACTATGAAACTCTAACTAAGCATGTTGGTCTAGAACAAGGCAGACATCATCATCACTATAAAACTCTAACAAAGAGGGTTGGTCTAGAACAAAGCAGACATCATTATCACTATAAAACTCTAACTAAGAGTGTTGGTCTAGAACAAGGCAGACATCATCATCACTATAAAACTCTAACTAAGCATGTTGGTCTAGAACAAGGCAGACATCATCATCACTATTAAACTCTAACTAAGCATGTTGGTATAGAACAAGGCAGACATTATCATCACTATAAAACTCTAACTAAGAGTGTTGGTCTAGAACAAGCCAGACATCATCATCACTATAAAACTCTAACTAAGAGTGTTGGTCTAGAACAAGGCAGACATCATCATCACTATAAAACTCTAACTAAGCATATTGGTCTAGAACAAGGCAGACATCATCATCACTATAAAACTCTAACTAAGCATGTTGGTCTAGAACAAGGCAGACATCATCATCACTATAAAACTCTAACTAAGAGTGTTGGTCTAGAACAAGCCAGACATCATCATCACTATAAAACTCTAACTAAGAGTGTTGGTCTAGAACAAGGCAGACATCATCATCACTATAAAACTCTAACTAAGCATGTTGGTCTAGAACAAGGCAGACATCATCATCACTATAAAACTCTAACTAAGAGTGTTGGTCTAGAACAAGGCAGACATCATCATCACTATAAAACTCTAACTAAGCATGTTGGTCTAGAACAAGGCAGACATCATCATCACTATAAAACTCTAACTAAGAGTGTTGGTCTAGAACAAGGCAGACATCATCATCACTATAAAACTCTAACTAAGAGTGTTGGTCTAGAACAAGGCAGATATCATCATCACTATAAAACTCTAACTAAGAGTGTTGGTCTAGAACAAGGCAGACATCATCATCACTATAAAACTCTAACTAAGAGTGTTGGTATAGAACAAGCCTGACATCATCATCACTATAAAACTCTAACTAAGCATTTTGGTCTAGAACAAGCCAGACATCATCATCACTATAAAACTCTAACTAAGAGTGTTGGTCTAGAACAAGGCAGACATCATCATTACTATAAAACTCTAACTAAGCATGTTGGTCTAGAACAAGGCGGACATCATCATCACTATAAAACTCTAACTAAGAGTGTTGGTCTAGAACAAGCCAGACATCATCATCACTATAAAACTCCAACTAAGAGTGTTGGTCTAGAACAAGGCAGACATCATCATCACTATAAAACTCTAACTAAGAGTGTTGGTCTAGAACAAGGCAGACATCATCATTACTATAAAACTCTAACTAAGAGTGTTGGTCTAGAACAAGGCAGACATCATCATTACTATAAAACTCTAACTAAGAGTGTTGGTCTAGAACAAGCCAGACATCATCATCACTATAAAACTCTAACTAAGCATGTTGGTCTAGAACAAGGCAGACATCATCATCACTATAAAACTCTAACAAAGAGTGTTGGTCTAGAACAAGGCAGACATCATCATCACTATAAAACTCTAACTAAGAGTGTTGGTCTAGAACAAGGCAGATATCATCATCACTATAAAACTCTAACTAAGAGTGTTGGTCTAGAACAAGGCAGACATCATCATCACTATAAAACTCTAACTAAGAGTGTTGGTATAGAACAAGCCTGACATCATCATCACTATAAAACTCTAACTAAGCATTTTGGTCTAGAACAAGCCAGACATCATCATCACTATAAAACTCTAACTAAGAGTGTTGGTCTAGAACAAGGCAGACATCATCATTACTATAAAACTCTAACTAAGCATGTTGGTCTAGAACAAGGCGGACATCATCATCACTATAAAACTCTAACTAAGAGTGTTGGTCTAGAACAAGCCAGACATCATCATCACTATAAAACTCCAACTAAGAGTGTTGGTCTAGAACAAGGCAGACATCATCATCACTATAAAACTCTAACTAAGAGTGTTGGTCTAGAACAAGCCAGACATCATCATCACTATAAAACTCTAACTAAGAGTGTTGGTCTAGAACAAGGCAGACATCATCATTACTATAAAACTCTAACTAAGCATGTTGGTCTAGAACAAGGCGGACATCATCATCACTATAAAACTCTAACTAAGAGTGTTGGTCTAGAACAAGCCAGACATCATCATCACTATAAAACTCCAACTAAGAGTGTTGGTCTAGAACAAGGCAGACATCATCATCACTATAAAACTCTAACTAAGAGTGTTGGTCTAGAACAAGGCAGACATCATCATCACTATAAAACTCTAACTAAGCATGTTGGTCTAGAACAAGGCAGACATCATCACCACTATAAAACTCCAACTAAGAGTGTTGGTCTAGAACAAGGCAGACATCATCATCACTATAAAACTCTAACTAAGCATGTTGGTCTAGAACAAGCCAGACACCATCATCACTATAAAACTCTAACTAAGCGTGTTGGTCTAGAACAAGGCAGACATCATCATCACTATAAAACTCTAACTAAGAGTGTTGGTCTAGAACAACGCAGATATCATCACCACTATAAAACTCCAACTAAGAGTGTTGGTCTAGAACAAGGCAGACATCATCATCACTATAAAACTCTAACTAAGCATGTTGGTCTAGAACAAGGCAGACATCATCACCACTATAAAACTCCAACTAAGAGCGTTGGTCTAGAACAAGGCAGACATTATCATCACTATAAAACTCTAACTAAGAGTGTTGGTTTAGAACAAGGCAGACATCATCATCACTATAAAACTCTAACTAAGCATGTTGGTCTAGAACAAGCCAGACATCATCATCACTATAAAACTCTAACTAAGAGTGTTGGTCTAGAACAAGGCAGACATCATCATCACTATAAAACTCTAACTAAGCATGTTGGTCTAGAACAAGCCAGACATCATCATCACTATAAAACTCTAACTAAGCATGTTGGTCTAGAACAAGGCAGACATCATCATCACTATAAAACTCTAACTAAGAGTGTTGGTCTAGAACAAGGCAGACATCATCATCACTATAAAACTCTAACTAAGAGTGTTGGTCTAGAACAAGGCAGACATCATCATCACTATAAAACTCTAACTAAGAGTGTTGGTCTAGAACAAGGCAGACATCATCATCACTATAAAACTCTAACTAAGCATGTTGGTCTAGAACAAGGCAGACATCATCATCACTATAAAACTCTAACTAAGCATGTTGGTCTAGAACAAGCCAGACATCATCATCACTATAAAACTCTAACTAAGCATGTTTGTCTAGAACAAGGCAGACATCATCATCACTATAAAACTCTAACTAAGAGTGTTGGTCTAGAACAAGGCAGACATCATCATCACTATAAAACTCTAACTAAGAGTGTTGGTCTAGAACAAGGCAGACATCATCATCACTATAAAACTCTAACTAAGCATGTTGGTCTAGAACAAGGCAGACATCATCATCACTATAAAACTCTAACTAAGAGTGTTGGTCTAGAACAAGCCAGACATCATCATCACTATAAAACTCTAACTAAGCATGTTGGTCTAGAACAAGGCAGACATCATCATCACTATGAAACTCTAACTAAGAGTGTTGGTCTAGAACAAGCCAGACATCATCATCACTATAAAACTCTAACTAAGCATGTTGGTCTAGAACAAGGCAGACATCATCACCACTATAAAACTCTAACTAAGCATGTTGGTCTAGAACAAGGCAGACATCATCATCACTATAAAACTGTAACTAAGAGTGTTGGTCTAGAACAAGCCAGACATCATCATCACTATAAAACTCCAACTAAGAGTGTTGGTCTAGAACAAGGCAGACATCATCATCACTATAAAACTCTAACTAAGAGTGTTGGTCTAGAACAAGGCAGACATCATCATCACTATAAAACTCTAACTAAGCATGTTGGTCTAGAACAAGGCAGACATCATCATCACTATAAAACTCTAACTAAGAGTGTTGGTCTAGAACAAGCCAGACATCATCATCACTATAAAACTCTAACTAAGCATGTTGGTCTAGTACAAGGCAGACATCATCATCACTATAAAACTCCAACTAAGAGTGTTGGTCTAGAACAAGGCAGACATCATCATCACTATAAAACTCTAACTAAGAGTGTTGGTCTAGAACAAGGCAGACATCATCATCACTATTAAACTCTAATTAAGAGTGTTGGTCTAGAACAAGGCAGACATCATCATCACTATGAAACTCTAACTAAGCATGTTGGTCTAGAACAAGCCAGACATCATCATCACTATAAAACTCTAACTAAGAGTGTTGGTCTAGAACAAGCCAGACATCATCATCACTATAAAACTCTAACTAAGAGTGTTGGTCTATAACAAGCCAGACATCATCATCACTATAAAACTCTAACTAAGCATGTTGGTCTAGAACAAGGCAGATATCATCATCACTATAAAACTCTAACTAAGAGTGTTGGTCTAGAACAAGGCAGACATCATCATCACTATAAAACTCTAGCTAAGCATTTTGGTCTAGAACAAGGCAGACATCATCATCACTATAAAACTCTAACTAAGAGTGTTGGTCTAGAACAAGCCAGACATCATCATCACTATAAAACTCTAACTAAGAGTGTTGGTCTAGAACAAGCCAGACATCATCATCACTATAAAACTCTAACTAAGCATGTTGGTCTAGAACAAGGCAGATATCATCATCACTATAAAACTCTAACTAAGAGTGTTGGTCTAGAACAAGGCAGACATCATCATCACTATAAAACTCTAACTAAGCATGTTGGTCTAGAACAACGCAGATATCATCATCACTATAAAACTCTAACTAAGAGTGTTGGTCTAGAACAAGCCAGACATCATCATCACTATAAATCTCTAACTAAGAGTGTTGGTCTAGAACAAGCCAGACATCATCATCACTATAAAACTCTAACTAAGAGTGTTGGTCTAGAACAAGGCAGACATCATCATCACTATAAAACTCTAACTAAGAGTGTTGGTCTAGAACAAGCCAGACATCATCATCACTATAAAACTCTAACTAAGCATGTTGGTCTAGAACAAGGCAGACATCATCATCACTATAAAACTCTAACTAAGAGTGTTGGTCTAGAACAAGCCAGACATCATCATCACTATAAAACTCTAACTAAGAGTGTTGGTCTAGAACAAGGCAGACATCATCATCACTATAAAACTCTAACTAAGCATGTTGGTCTAGAACAACGCCGATATCATCATCACTATAAAACTCTAACTAAGAGTGTTGGTCTAGAACAAGCCAGACATCATCATCACTATAAAACTCTAACTAAGAGTGTTGGTCTAGAACAAGGCAGACATCATCATCACTATAAAACTCTAACTAAGCATGTTGGTCTAGAACAAGGCAGACATCATCATCACTATAAAACTCTAACTAAGAGTGTTGGTCTAGAACAAGGCAGACATCATCATCACTATAAAACTCTAACTAAGAGTGTTGGTCTAGAATAAGGCAGACATCATCATCACTATAAAACTCTAACTAAGCATGTTGGTCTAGAACAAGGCAGATATCATCATCACTATAAAACTCTAACAAAGAGTGTTGGTCTAGAACAAGGCAGACATCATCATCACTATAAAACTCTAACTAAGCATGTTGGTCTAGAACAAGCCAGACATCATCATCACTATAAAACTCTAACTAAGAGTGTTGGTCTAGAACAAGGCAGACATCATCATCACTATAAAACTCTAACTAAGAGTGTTGGTCTAGAACAAGGCAGACATCGTCATCACTATAAAACTCTAACTAAGAGTGTTGGTCTAGAACAAGGCAGACATCATCATCACTATAAAACTCTAACTAAGCATGTTGGTCTAGAACAAGGCAGACATCATCATCACTATAAAACTCTAACTAAGAGTGTTGGTCTAGAACAAGCCAGACATCATCATCACTATAAAACTCTAACTAAGCATGTTGGTCTAGAACAAGGCAGACATCATCATCACTATAAAACTCTAACTAAGCATGTTGGTCTAGAACAAACCAGACATCATCATCACTATAAAACTCTAACTAAGAGTGTTGGTCTACAACAAGCCAGACATCATCATCACTATAAAACTCTAACTAAGAGTGTTGGTCTAGAACAAGCCAGACATCATCATCACTATAAAACTCTAACTAAGCATGTTGGTCTAGAACAAGGCAGACATCATCATCACTATAAAACTCTAACTAAGCATGTTGGTCTAGAACAAACCAGACATCATCATCACTATAAAACTCTAACTAAGAGTGTTGGTCTACAACAAGCCAGACATCATCATCACTATAAAACTCTAACTAAGAGTGTTGGTCTAGAACAAGGCAGACATCATCACCACTATAAAACTCTAACTAAGAGTGTTGGTCTAGAACAAGGCAGACATCATCATCACTATAAAACTCTAACTAAGAGTGTTGGTCTAGAACAAGGCAGACATCATCATCACTATAAAACTCTAACTAAGAGTGTTGGTCTAGAACAAGCCAGACATCATCATCACTATAAAACTCTAACTAAGAGTGTTGGTCTAGAACAAGGAAGACATCATCATCACTATAAAACTCTAACTAAGCATGTTGGTCTAGAACAAGCCAGACATCATCATCACTATAAAACTCTAACTAAGAGTGTTGGTCTAGAACAAGGCAGACATCATCATCACTATAAAACTCTAACTAAGCATGTTGGTCTAGAACAACGCAGATATCATCATCACTATAAAACTCTAACTAAGAGTGTTGGTCTAGAACAAGCCTGACATCATCATCACTATAAAACTCTAACTAAGAGTGTTGGTCTAGAACAAGGCAGACATCATCATCACTATAAAACTCTAACTAAGCATGTTGGTCTAGAACAAGGCAGACATCATCATCACTATAAAACTCTAACTAAGAGTGTTGGTCTAGAACAAGGCAGACATCATCATCAATATAAAACTCTAACTAAGAGTGTTGGTCTAGAACAAGGCAGACATCATCATCACTATAAAACTCTAACTAAGAGTGTTGGTCTAGAACAAGGCAGACATCATCATCACTATAAAACTCTAACTAAGCATGTTGGTCTAGAACAAGCAGATATCATCATCACTATAAAACTCTATCTAAGCATGTTGGTCTAGAACAAGGCAGACATCATCATCACTATAAAACTCTAACTAAGAGTGTTGGTCTAGAACAAGGCAGACATCATCATCACTATAAAACTCTAACTAAGCATGTTGGTCTAGAACAACGCAGATATCATCATCACTATAAAACTCTAACTAAGAGTGTTGGTCTAGAACAAGGCAGACATCATCATCACTATAAAACTCTAACTAAGAGTGTTGGTCTAGAACAAGGCAGACATCGTCATCACTATAAAACTCTAACTAAGAGTGTTGGTCTAGAACAAGCCAGACATCATCATCACTATAAAACTCTAACTAAGCGTGTTGGTCTAGAACAAGGCAGACATCATCATCACTATAAAACTCTAACTAAGAGTGTTGGTCTAGAACAAGGCAGACATCATCATCACTATAAAACTCTAACTAAGAGTGTTGGTCTAGAACAAGGCAGACATCATCATCACTATAAAACTCTAACTAAGAGTGTTGGTCTAGAACAAGGCAGACATCATCATCACTATAAAACTCTAACTAAGAGTGTTGGTCTAGAACAAGGCAGACATCATCATCACTATAAAACTCTAACTAAGCATGTTGGTCTAGAACAAGGCAGACATCATCATCACTATAAAACTCTAACTAAGAGTGTTGGTCTAGAACAAGCCAGACATCATCATCACTATAAAACTCTAACTAAGAGTGTTGGTCTAGAACAAGCCAGACATCATCATCACTATAAAACTCTAACTAAGAGTGTTGGTCTAGAACAAGCCAGACATCATCATCACTATAAAACTCTAACTAAGAGTGTTGGTCTAGAACAAGGCAGACATCATCACCACTATAAAACTCTAACTAAGAGTGTTGGTCTAGAACAAGGCAGACATCATCATCACTATAAAACTCTAACTAAGAGTGTTGGTCTAGAACAAGGCAGACATCATCATCACTATAAAACTCTAACTAAGCATGTTGGTCTAGAACAAGCCAGACATCATCATCACTATAAAACTCTAACTAAGAGTGTTGGTCTAGAACAAGGCAGACATCATCATCACTATAAAACTCTAACTAAGCATGTTGGTCTAGAACAAGGCAGACATCATCATCACTATAAAACTCTAACTAAGAGTGTTGGTCTAGAACAAGGCAGACATCATCATCACTATAACACTCTAACTAAGAGTGTTGGTCTAGAACAAGGCAGACATCATCATCACTATAAAACTCTAACTAAGAGTGTTGGTCTAGAACAAGCCAGACATCATCATCACTATAAAACTCTAACTAAGCGTGTTGGTCTAGAACAAGGCAGACATCATCATCACTATAAAACTCTAACTAAGAGTGTTGGTCTAGAACAAGGCAGACATCATCATCACTATAAAACTCTAACTAAGAGTGTTGGTCTAGAACAAGGCAGACATCATCATCACTATAAAACTCTAACTAAGAGTGTTGGTCTAGAACAAGGCAGACATCATCATCACTATAAAACTTTAACTAAGAGTGTTGGTCTAGAACAAGGCAGACATCATCATCACTATAAAACTCTAACTAAGCATGTTGGTCTAGAACAAGGCAGACATCATCATCACTATAAAACTCTAACTAAGAGTGTTGGTCTAGAACAAGCCAGACATCATCATCACTATAAAACTCTAACTAAGAGTGTTGGTCTAGAACAAGCCAGACATCATCATCACTATAAAACTCTAACTAAGAGTGTTGGTCTAGAACAAGCCAGACATCATCATCACTATAAAACTCTAACTAAGAGTGTTGGTCTAGAACAAGGCAGACATCATCATCACTATAAAACTCTAACTAAGCATGTTGGTCTAGAACAAGCCAGACATCATCATCACTATAAAACTCTAACTAAGAGTGTTGGTCTAGAACAAGGCAGACATCATCATCACTATAAAACTCTAACTAAGAGTGTTGGTATAGAACAAGCCTGACATCATCACCACTATAAAACTCTAACTAAGAGTGTTGGTCTAGAACAAGGCAGACATCATCATCACTATAAAACTCTAACTAAGCATGTTGGTCTAGAACAAGCCAGACATCATCATCACTATAAAACTCTAACTAAGAGTGTTGGTCTAGAACAAGGCAGACATCATCATCACTATAAAACTCTAACTAAGCATGTTGGTCTAGAACAAGGCAGATATCATCATCACTATAAAACTCTAACTAAGAGTGTTGGTCTAGAACAAGCCTGACATCATCATCACTATAACACTCTAACTAAGAGTGTTGGTCTAGAACAAGGCAAACATCATCATCACTATAAAACTCTAACTAAGCATGTTGGTCTAGAACAAGGCAGACATCATCATCACTATAAAACTCTAACTAAGAGTGTTGGTCTAGAACAAGCCTGACATCATCATCACTATAACACTCTAACTAAGAGTGTTGGTCTAGAACAAGGCAGACATCATCATCACTATAAAACTCTAACTAAGAGTGTTGGTCTAGAACAAGGCAGACATCATCATCACTATAAAACTCTAACTAAGAGTGTTGGTCTAGAACAAGGCAGACATCATCATCACTATAAAACTCTAACTAAGCATGTTGGTCTAGAACAACGCAGATATCATCATCACTATAAAACTCTAACTAAGCATGTTGGTCTAGAACAAGCCAGACATCATCATCACTATAAAACTCTAACTAAGAGTGTTGGTCTAGAACAAGGCAGACATCATCATCACTATAAAACTCTAACTAAGCATGTTGGTCTAGAACAACGCAGATATCATCATCACTATAAAACTCTAACTAAGAGTGTTGGTCTAGAACAAGGCAGACATCATCATCACTATAAAACTCTAACTAAGAGTGTTGGTCTAGAACAAGGCAGACATCATCATCACTATAAAACTCTAACTAAGCGTGTTGGTCTAGAATAAGGCAGACATCATCATCACTATAAAACTCTAACTAAGAGTGTTGGTCTAGAACAAGGCAAACATCATCATCACTATAAAACTCTAACTAAGAGTGTTGGTCTAGAATAAGGCAGACATCATCATCACTATAAAACTCCAACTAAGAGTGTTGGTCTAGAACAAGGCAGACATCATCATCACTATAAAACTTTAACTAAGCATGTTGGTCTAGAACAAGGCAAACATCATCATCACTATAAAACTCCAACTAAGAGTGTTGGTCTAGAACAAGGCAGACATCATCATCACTATAAAACTCTAACTAAGCATGATGGTCTAGAACAAGGCAGACATCATCATCACTATAAACCTCTAACTAAGAGTGTTGGTCTAGAACAAGGCAGACATCATCATCACTATAAAACTCTAACTAAGAGTGTTGGTCTAGAAGAAGGCAGACATCATCATCACTATAAAACTCCAACTAAGAGTGTTGGTCTAGAACAAGGCAGACATCATCATCACTATAAAACTCCAACTAAGAGTGTTGGTCTAGAACAAGGCAGATATCATCATCA
Organism: Bathymodiolus brooksi; assembly: GCA_963680875.1. Lineage (NCBI taxonomy): Eukaryota > Metazoa > Mollusca > Bivalvia > Mytilida > Modiolidae > Bathymodiolus > Bathymodiolus brooksi. Next base: position 67,950,282 of record OY804582.1, read on the forward strand.
CTATAAAACTCCAACTAAGCATGTTGGTCTAGAACAAGGCAAACATCATCATCACTATAAAACTCCAACTAAGAGTGTTGGTCTAGAACAAGGCAAACATCATCATCACTATAAAGCTCCAACTAAGAGTGTTGGTCTAGAACAAGGCAGACATCATCATCACTATAAAACTCCAACTAAGAGTGTTGGTCTAGAACAAGGCAGATATCATCATCACTATAAACCTCTAACTAAGTGTTGGTCTAGAACAAGGCAGACATCATCATCACTATAAAACTCTAACTATGAGTGTTGGTCTAGAACAAGGCAGACATCATCATCACTATAAAACTCCAACTAAGCATGTTGGTCTAGAACAAGGCAGACATCATCATCACTATAAAACTCCAACTAAGAGTGTTGGTCTAGAACCAGGCAGATATCATCATCACTATAAAACTCTAACTAAGAGTCTTGGTCTAGAAGAAGGCAGACATCATCATCACTATAAAACTCCAACTAAGAGTGTTGGTCTAGAACAAGGCAGACATCATCATCACTATAAAACTCTAACTAAGCGTGTTGGTCTAGAACAAGGCAGATATCATCATCACTATAAAACTCTAACTAAGAGTGTTGGACCACAGTATCTTGACGTTTTATCTGGCGAAATAGAGAAAAATCTGTATAAAATCTGTATATTATATATATAAAGACACAAGTAATGAAACTAGTTTTTCCCTCCAAAGGTTGTCTAACTGTGTAAATAACTGTAATTTTTTTGTATTCTTCGTTCGCCCGTAAAATAATGCTACGTTGGAATGTTGGAAGGTAAATCCCTTTCATGCATAGTTTATTTGTACCAAACATTGCCTTGTTCCCTACCTATTTGTCTTTTTTTCACAGTAGACAGACGTTCTTGATTTTAAAATTTAGCCTATGTGCCCATAACTTCCGGTTCGGCAGCAAATAAAGTTGACAAATAAATTATTTGCTTTACGTCTATCAAAAAATAATTGAAGGTAAGTAGCATTTGTAGTTTATTTTTATTTAACGGTTTTTTGTATATAATTTGGTAAAATACCAACCGTAACAATACCGAAAAGGGAGGTAATCAAGAAAAACATTTGGCGGCCACTTCAAATTGGTAGATTGAAATGAAATGAAATGTCTAAATATTTGGACCTACTAGCTTGGTATGTGTACACATAGTGTCAACTATTTCTATTACATACTGCCTTTAAGAAAAAGAATGGCAGAAGGTTGCAAAAGGAAGGGGATGCATAAAAGCATGTTGTGTCAGCTCCTGAACCCGGAAAATTTTCAGGTCATTTCCGTTTTTGGAATAGTTTTATTGTCAACTTTATTTGCTGCCGAACCGGAAGATATGGGCACATAGGCTAAATAAAACTTGTTTCATTACTTGTGTCTTTATATATATAATATACAGATTTCATACAGATTTTTCTCTATTTCGCCAGATAAAACGTCAATATACTGTGGTTGGACTAGAACAAGGCAGACATCATCATCACTATAAAACTCCAACTAAGTGTTGGTCTAGAACAACTTGGGCAGACATCATCATTTTGTGATATTGTTTATAAAAAATATATAATATCAAAAATATTGAATTTACTTGTACATATTTAGCCAATTAAATGCACCCATTTTTGTTATCGATAACTCACTTGAACACCTGACACAGTGCCGAGGTGTTCCGAAGTGACGTTACTATTTGTCCTGGGCCTAAGACACGTGCGAATTCTTTTGACAAATGGGGTATTTCCAAAATTTGAATACCTAGCGATAACAATAGAACTAGTGTGAATGACGTTCAACAACAATCTCTATACCTGTACAGTTCTTAACCTCTAGTGAACCTTGTGTATATAAACAAGAGATGAGGGATACGTGCAAGAGTTAAATACACAACCCTCCCTTCGAATCGGGCCTCAATTAGTGCCTGGTGTTATAGATTGTCATACTGAAAACATCCCGTTTCGATCAATTTTATTTCTTGTTAACTTAACAGTTAAACACACTTCACTTATTTACATTTTATAATTAACCACATACCTTAATTATAGCACAGTACATGTTCTATCATCACTCGACGTGATCTTTTGTTTCCTGCTGTGATAACAAAATCATATGACTTTGTTTTATTTCCTTATTGTAAATAATTATAAGTATGGAGGGTGACTGTGGACACATATACAATATACGTACATTGTCGGTAAATATAAAATTTATTTGTACGAGCTTTAGAAACAGGCAGAATAGCGAGCCTTCGACGAGCTTTTCAGGCCTGTTTCGCAGCGAGTACAAATGAATTTTATATTTAACGACAATGTACGTATATTGTGTTTATTCTGCAATGTCAAAAACGTCGGAAAACTTGTCAGATTTAAACAAAAAGGACAGAAACAAGCGTCATTCCTCGCCTTTCATAAATGTTGTCAAGAGTGTCTTCTACGTAGTCCGCGTTACATTAATACCAGTTTCATACTTGTCTGCGCCCTCCGCTGTACATAGCTACAGGTAGTCCGAGATTCCTCTGTCGTCCGACGGCATTATATATTTTTGCTAGAGCCGTGGGACGTCAGAGAGCTATGCATACGAAAAACAGCTGATTTGCCTCTCCGACTCTTGATCGGCACATTTCCACGTTTCGTGGCTATCGGATTTTATTTTCTATCAGAAACCCTTATATAAATCGCTTCACCAATCATTTTGCTATTCATTCATAACCATCTTACCCTCAGAAAGTGGTGTTACACTCCATTACAGCACGATTTTGCCTTAGATCCTATTATTCCGCTTTTTTTTTTTATGATACTAACAACCAACCAGCATATATTGCAACTAAAAGTACCCAATGCACTAACAAAACCTAGTCAGTCTCAGCAAACTGAAGGGAAATCTTCGATCTCTTATATGTGACCATTGGCTACCAATGAGAATAGTCAATTATTGACAAATGTAGCAATTTTTTTTTAAGAAAATCTGTAAGTTACTATAACATTGCATACTCTGTTCATTAAGGTTTGAAGTATCTTACCCATTTAATATGTCTGATATTTATCTAACTTGTCTTGCATGATAAATAAGAAACAAATAAAACTAATTTGTAATTTATATAAAAATAATGAAAATAATTAATGAATAAATAAATAAATAAATAAATAAATAAATAAATAAATAAATAAATAAATAAATAAATAAATAAATAAATAAATAAATAAATAAATAATTTAATAAACTTTATATTCATTATAACATAATATTCTAAAGAAAATCACAACTTTGTAAGCAAGATAAATCTTTATTTGTATTTTAAAAAATAAAATAAAAAGTTGTATAAAGCAAGATAAAATTTACTGTTACAGAAAGTGCAGCATAATACTATAATATTTTTTTAATTTTAATCATGTCTGTATAAAGTTCATCAGATATTTACTTAGTTTGAGAGCAAATGTTTCTAACTTTAATACTTGAATTATTTAAAATTACAGTTAAAATCCAGGTGAAATGAAGAACAGGCTATAATTGTTAAAACAACAATTTCCTCAATGTTTAAAGGCATACAGGCTGTCAGAATCGATTTTTTTTTTTTTATTAAAAGTTGCCAATATTCGATGTTTTATACTAATTGAAGTTGAAATTTTTCATAATATCATACGTAAATAGCCTAGAACGAAGGAAATACGTCGCTGTTTGATTTTCTTGTATCCAGTAAAATTTCAATCATACGACCTGACAGTGAACTCATTCGGGAAAGCGTTTGCGCATGTGTGAAATTGTTTGTTGATGAAGAAAACGTGCTCAAATCGAATCGTGCAAGAACAAAAACATTGACGGATTCTACACGAAAACGACACAAAAAGGAGGATTTAGCAAGCTTTGTGTAAAAGTTGTAAACGTGTTGGTGGTATTTGGTATGAGAGTGAGTGCATGTTCCGGGAGAATCTTAATGGTGGTATGAGTATGTCTGTTTTTGGGATAGCTACTAGTTCATGCGAGATCTTATATAACATGACTAGGCGTGCATCTGATCTTCGATCTGCTGAGCTTCGCCAATTTATATGTTCTATCATGTTACTAACGCTAGAGTTGTTATGATAGCGGTTAGTAACATACCTACCAGCCCTACGCTGTACCTGTTCAAGTTGAATTATGTTTTCTTTGGTGTATGGGTACCATACAGAACAGGCATATTCAAGTATAGACCGACTAATCTTTCTCTTATGTGTCTATATTTGTCATGATATATTTCCTTTTTATAATTTGGACATTTTTTTTTTGTGACACACATCTGTGTGTCAAAAAAATGTCCAAATAATAAAAAGGAAATATATAATGTCAAATATAGATACACAAGAGACAGATTATTCGATCTAATTCAAGTGATGGTCGAACTAGATATTTGTATGCCTGTTCTTTAACTGTGGTGGAACTGATGTTATTGTTCCTACGGAGGAACCCAAGTGTCTTGTTTGCCTTTGTTGTAGTGCTGTTTATATGGCTATCCCATTTAAGATCCGATTGTATAGTGACACCCAGATATTTGGCTTTATCTGCATGTTCAAGTTGGTGTCCATGTCAGGTGTATGAATATTTTATTGGTGTTTGGTGTTTTATTTTGTGTGATGGATAGCACGTTACATTTGTCAGGTTGAAAGGCCATTTTCCATTTTTGTTCCCATATGCTTTGTTTATCCAGGTCGTTTTGAAGGGTGGTACAATCTCTGTTTGATTTTATTGTCAGGTTCTGCTTACTTATTTATCAATTATTAATCCAAATGTATCTCCTGCAATATCTCGGTATCTATACACAACAGCGTTGGTTAATTTCTCAGCAAACAAACATCTACAGACTAACGACAATAGAAGGATATCATTCCGCCATAATCGGGATCGCAGCCTTTATTTTAACATTTCCAAGTTTGTGCCATGTGCTACGAACTGTCCAATCAAAATAGCGCATTCTGCCGTTGAAGTTGAAATTTCAAATGACATGTACAGATGTAATCATATATATCATCCCTGAAGGACATTTTTATAGTTTTAAATGGATAAAAAGAAAAAGGAAAAATATCCTTGTCATCAATATTTGATCCTCTCTGATAAAATATTTTAGCTAATTTGTCCTTTGTGGATAAAATCTTTAAATGATTTATTAACCTAAAGGGATAAAATGAATAACAATGATTAAATCCTTATTGTCAATTGAAAATAATTGTTTCCCTGATAAACTAAAAGAAGCCCAAGTGACTCCTATTTTTAAAAAGAGTGACCCATTAATGAAGACAAACTACAGACCAGTAAGTGTCTTACCTATTTTTTCTAAAAAAAAAAATGAAAAAGTGTATGAAATTCAATTATCTGAATACTTTGATAAAATATTTAACCCATTTGTATGTGCTTTCAGACGTCGACATGAATCTCAGACCACACTACTCGGATTGTTGGAAGACTGGCGTGAAGCCCTTGACAAAAATCAGTACATTGCAGCGGTACTTATGGATCTTTCTAAGGCTTTTGACTGCCTGCCCCACAATATCTTGCTAGATAAATTATCAGCATATGGTGTATCCCCCCATTCAGTTGCTCTTCTAAAGTCCTATTTATCAAATCGAAAACAACAAATAAAAGTCAACAATGTTCTGAGTGGTTGGGCTGACATCCATAAAGGCGTAGCGCAGGGTTCTATACTAGATCCATTGTTGTTCAATGTATTTATAAATGATATTTTTCTTTTTGTCAAAAATGGAAGTCTATATAACTATGCAGATTACAATACTCTGTCTTTCTGCAGTCCTGATTTTGATTTATTAATTTCAACTCTGGAATCTGAGTCAAAAATACTTATTGAGTGGTTCCGGGTGAATAAAATGCAAGCAAATCCAGACAAGTTTCAAGTTTTGGCTGTTGGCAAAAAGACTTATGATAAAAACCCTTCTATACATATTCAAAATTCTGATCTTACTTGTGAAAAAACAGTTAGATTATTAGGTATTGAAATTGATTATCAGTTAAACTTTGATGCTCATGCCAGTTCGATCTGCAGGAAGGCTTCACAGCAATTAAATGTTTTAAAACGTTTGGACTCTCTTTTGAACAGTCTAAGTAAACTAACTATTTTTCATTCTTTTATTCTTAGTAATTTTAACTTTTGCCCTTTGGCATGGCACTTCTGTACTGAGAAAAATTCAAAAAAGCTAGGAAAGGTGCAGGAAAGAGCACTCCGTTTTGTTTATGAGGATTACAACAGCTCCTACGAGGAGCTCCTACATAAAGCTAAGGTGCCTTCCTTGCAGATCAGACGGATAAGAACAATGGCTCTAGAAACTTTTAAAATTGTGAACAAAATAGCTCCTGTGTGCTTACAAAATTTAGTCAGAGTAAAAAATTCTAAATATTCTTTCAGGTATGTAAATGTTCTAGACGTGCCCCGGGTAAAGTCAACTCATTACGGTAACAAGTCTTTCAAATTTGCTGCTGCAACATTATGGAATAGCCTTCCGAACCATTTCAGGACTGAAAATAGTTTTTCACATTTTCAAAGTCTGATCCAGTCCCGAAGTGGTTCGAAATGTCACTGTTCTGCTTGCAGGTAACACATTTGTTTTAGCTGCTTTTCATTTACTCTTGCTTTTTGTTGCTATTCATTATTGGACTGTTATTGCTGTATTTTTTTTGTTTGATTTCTGCATGAATCTATTTTAATTTCAAATTGCATTATTTGCACATCATTCCAGTAATTGGGTAATCAATACAAGTTGATATTATTTTATTCTTTTCGAAATTTTTATAATCCTAAACATATGCTATAGTTTTAAGGTATTCTAATTCATTCTAATTTGTTGCCAAAGTTTTACTGCATGCTATAGCTGATCTATGTATGTTTTAAATTAGTAATGCATGTTGTTATCTTGTGTTGTTTTAAGTTATGTATATGATTTTATATTCAGTCAATGACTCTTCAGAACTTGTGTTGTGTGTTTGATTCTATGCCGAATCAAAATGGATTTTTCTTATCTTATCTTATGTTGGTGCCAGTTTTAAGTATTCAGTATAAATTTTTAACTGCTGCTTCTTTTTTAATTGCCGTGCATTATGTTGGAGCATCTGTGTGTGGATCTTGAACAAGAGTCCAAAGAGGCACTTGCCACGTGGGTTCTTGTTCAGATCTAGATCTATACACAGTCCTCCTTTTTTGCCGGTATTTCTTAGCTATTTTAGTTTGTAACTTTGCATGTGACTTGTGTTGTTTTATTGTTAATGTATATTCGGTAAAAAGCTATGTTGTACTGTTTTATTATGTGCCGAATCAAAATAAAGTTTTCTTATCTTATCTTATCTTATCCTAGGATATAAAATTAATGAAAGATTATCATTTATATTATATCCTTAATATTCTATGTTACTAAAACGTTTTATTCAATGTGTCTTATGATAATTAAAGAAATCTTATTCGTCAAAAAGATTAGTACAATTAAATTAATTGAATTTCTTTTGTAAAAATGTTAATGTTATAAATATATATTGATCTCTTAGACTTTTATTATGTCCCTTGTTTACATAAATTAAAGTATTCTGGGATAAAATTCCTTTTCTACTTAATACCATTTATATTATCCAAGGGATAAAATTTGTGTACAACTATTATCCATCTGGGATATTATATCAGAGAAATGTTATCCTAAGTTTTTAAGAAATAATATCCTTATGGAATTTAGGAAAGGATATTATTTTTACACAATGGATAAAATTTCTTAAATATTTTATCCCAGATGGATAAAAATTGTACACAAATTTTATCCCCCGGATACTACCACCATTAAGATTCTCCCGGAACATGCACTCACTCTCATACCAAATACCACCAACACGCTTACAACTCAGACAGCAATCATTCTTTCCGCGAACTATACGAAACTGGAACAGCCTCCCCCTGAACACTGTGAAGAGTGACTCTGTTGAGTCATTCAAATCAGTTGTCTCACTCATTAATCACTAGTTCATCAAAAACTCTTGTATATAGTTTTATCTTAAAATCAAAAGTAAAAAATAAAATACTCATTAAATTTCATTTTCTAAAGTTAATTTGTAATTTCTTTGGAGCGCGAAGCGCAGTACCCAACGTAATTGGCGGAATCTTCAGTTAGTTGAAGGCAGCCTTTTATATTGTAGAAGTATTGTAGAAGGAGCTCAATTGTTAGATGCAAAAGCTACTGAAACAATGTAACGTTGCTCCTAAGCTGAAGTCATCGCTACAAAATTTCTGCGGTCGTCATCACGAACCTGTTTATCATTACGAAATGTCCACATATCTCAAATGACAATGGATATTTTTCCATTTACGTAGATATTTTCTTTCCTCTATCACCGACAAGATTTACTATATGAGTAACACAACGGGTGTCTTTAAAGTTGCTTCCCGTTCACGAGCACCTGGGATCACTCCCAGGTTTTTTTACGGGGTCAGTTTTACTCATCGGTTTTAATTTTCTGGCTTGTGTTGTGTTTCTTTGTTTTGTTTGTATTTGTCCTGTTCCCCGCCAGTATCTCTGGATTGTCCACTCTTGATTGCCCATTCGGTTTTCTCTATCTAGACAAATGTCGGATACGTTTCATGATTTTGTGGCCTAAATACATGTAGTATTGGTCAAATATTGTTGATTTGGTAATTTTCTCAGGAAAATTAATGTCTTGTCTATTCCACCTCCAACCCTCATTTTTGACGAGATCTTTTTTGTTTCGGAGAAATTAAGGTGTGTGTGGGGGGGGGGGGGGGGGGGGGAAGACTCGTTATTCAAACAAACTTAAAAGTTTTACGGTCGCCACCATGACTTGGTTAACCGTTAATTCTGTGTCACATATGACCACGGATACATCCCACTTGTCGTAAACACCTTCCGGTCTTTTCCTCATTCATGTCTTATCACCGAGTTTGTAACTAGATTAACACGACGGGTGTCACTAGTGGAGCAAGAACTGCCTACCCTTCTGGAGCATCCGAGTTCACTCCCAGGGGTTTCAAAGTGGGCCGGTACCCTGTACTTTTACCCGCCTGAGATCGTGTATAGTACCGGCAGAAATTACTGAACCCCCCAAAATTAGCGGTGGTCAAAACCACAAGTACGATGGTCGATAGGCTTGTGGAATATTTTTCATAAAAAATTAATGATCACGTCAATTGCTGAATTCTCGCATTCAAATCGATCAACTGCGTCACGACCAAGTTGATGGGATATTTCCTGTTTTAAAAATAACTTTACCTTAGAATCGTAAATAGCAGTTTGCGCATGCGGTAAATAGATATGTTTTCGCCCCAATATCTTTTCATCCTTGTGTAAAACTCGGACCGGAACAAAGCTGACATCATTTCAAAATAAAAAAATGACCGATTACAAATTATGTTCAAACACAATTTAGTGTAATCTCCAGTAATATAAGTATGATCATTATGTATTATGAATATATGACTACACAATATTTTGTGCGATTTTTTTTATCCATTTAAAACCCAGGGTCGAATCATTCTGGGGCGTACTGTCTTGTTGCTTAACTCCGTCCATATTGTTTAATTTCCGGTATAAAAAAATAAAAACCTATGGCTAATTTATTTACATATTTTGACGGGGCCCTACCGCGGTTGTTCACAGAAATGAAAGTGTGCTGAAAAACATTTTTAAAAGGGGGTACGAGGAGATAATGGATAGAAAATTACTAGAAATCTTGAAAAAGGACCGGACATGGCTCAAATACGAATTACATTGTAATGTCAAAACGCCGGCCCCCCTTTTTTTCCAAAATAATTTAACTTTTGCGATTCAAATGTTAATAAATGTCTTCCCGCGAATCGTTTTTGTTCGAACATTTTTTTTGCACATAAGTCGTGAAAGTAACAATATATATTGTTTTTGTTTAATTATATTTGTATTGATCTATTAAAAATTTATAAATTTTATTAAAGATTGATGATTGCAAATTAAATTTATATGTTTCATCAAGGACGTATTCTATATATGTCCTTGGTTTCATTAATTATGACACTTATATGTCTTGATCCTGCCAACGGTCTTTGATGAGTTTAATTACTGGTAATAAAGTTAAAAAAACACACAAGCCAAGGTATTGTGAAAAAGAAAAGGACAAAGCCAACAAAAGAATTTTGAGAAGTTTAAGCTTTGATAACAATGGCTTGGTCAAGCCTAGCTGCGGAACCGTAGCTCTTTATGGTCCTTTTGGTTTTTTTTAAGATATGGCAGACTATCTATGAATAATCTTGACTGAAGTCTGTAAACTGAAATATTCAATAAAAAAATTGGGGGGAAAAATCCAGGCATTATGCATGGTCTTCACTCTTGGTGAAATCTGAACTCTAAAGTTAATGGGATTTTTCTTTCAAAAACACTTAATGTTTTGCAGTCTCTGAAGTACATTTTTGGTCCACAAAATGCTAGATTTCAGGAGCTTCCGCCCCCTGGACCCCTTACGGCCCTCAGCCTAATTTTTAGGTACCTCCTAAAATTTAAGAAGTACCTCCTATTATAAAAAAAACTTTGAAACCCCTGCACTCCCCGGTTGTTAGTGGGGTTCGTGTTACTCGATCTTTAGTTTTATGTGTAATGTTTTGTAGATCGTTGTTTGTCCTTTTGTCCTTTTTCTTTTGGCCATTGTGTTGTCTGTCCTTCGATTTACGAATTCTGATTACTCATTTGGTACCTTCAAACTCTTCTTAATTCAAAAATTAAGCAAGATTTGAGCTAGATTGCTTAAGCAAGCAAAATTTAATATACATATTTGCATAACCAGGCAAAAATTGACAAATTATTTCGATTAAAGAAAAAGATTAGGCTTATGATTAAATCAGATTGACCGTGTCACACTTTAATATCCCTTTAGTGATCTACAATTTAACTTTTAAGGCCGGCTGGTTTTTCTTCTTTCTTTTTGTTTGTGAAAAAAAATTAGTTCTCAAATTTATAAAAGAAAAAAAAATATCTTGACCTGAATGATGCTTACCCTGTAGTTTTCAAAAAGGAATTTTTGGTAAAATTTTAATTACAGAAACTGATTTTTTTTTATGTAAAAAAATATAATTGGATAATAATTTTCCCTGGAAGACATACCTCCCCTAAAAAATAAATGGTCGGTCCCTATTAAGGTATAGTGTAATGACGGCACAGTCAGCATACTCAAGGAATAATCGACCTAACACAACAAGCGGTGAAATATCTGTGCCTGGCTGCCTGCTATAATGTATATGGTACATAGCCACACAAAAATATAGATAATCAACTCTTTATTAGTTGTCTTTTCACACGGGTTCACATGATTATAATATAACTTAATAAGGCCTACTATAAATTGAATTGTTCTTTCCATGTCTGTAGCTGTGATAATGACACTGCATTACCTCCACAAACGATTAACAAAACATTCTTAACTGGTCCAAGCTCACCAGCTTTCTGAAGTTTTTGTATGACTTCACTGTATACTGCAGATAGAGTGGCTCCACATGCTGGTTCAACTAACATTCTGTGGTCGTCTGCAAATCTAAGGCACGCGTTGATGGCATCTTTATCGTCAACAACAGACGATACCACTTTATGTTTAGAGCAGTATTCTAGTGATGTTTTAGCTACAGTGCATGAACCGAGACTTTTAGCGACACTTGTAATACCCGGGAGGGTGACTAGCTTTCCCGCTTTAATGGCAGCATTTAAACTCTCTGCTCCGCGAGTTTCCATCACAAGTAGCGGTACATCAGTCCAGCCTTCTTTCCACATTCCCTGAAGTACGCCGTTCATTAAGCCACCACCCCCACAACATGTCACAACTAAATCTGGTTGCGAATCCAGTTGTAGAGCAGCTTCTTTAATTAGAGTTGAATGACCATCCCATACGTCAGGGTGGTCAAATGGGTGTATATAAACACACCCTGGCTCACTGGCTAGCTTTAAAGCATACTCATTACTTTCATCCCACATATCGCCATGATAAAGTACTTCTACCGAAAAATTACTTATTAATTTATCGGCTACGAACTGTGGCGTGCTTTTTGGAAGAACTATGGTGGCCGGTATTCCTAATTGTTGTGCTGAATATGCAGCGGCAAGCCCTGCGTTGCCACCAGATGCACACACAATACGCTTACATCCGTTTTGTTTGGCTTTTTGACATAGATTTCCAACTCCACGAATTTTAAAAGATCCAGGTACTTGTAAATTTTCCAACTTTAAATACACAGAAAATCCCGACAGTTTTGACAATGGTGGACTAAAGACAGTTGGTGTTTGTAGATGTAGTTTTTTATTTATAGATGAATCCTGTATATCCATGTTTATAATGTTACAGTTATTCAATGTAGGTTTGACATTCATGTAAACAGTCAATCACAAAGGCAAAGGTTATGATGACACACGTGTCAATAAAATTTAAATGTACGACGGAAAGTGCAATGAATCGATTTACGGAACAAAATAATATTGAAGAAATGTGGTATGCAATTTAAACATGGAAATATATCATGAACACAAATAAAAATATGTGGACGCTTTATATTAATTGTCTTACATTTCCTTTTTTCTGTCAATTGAGTTTGATGAAAATAAGATATTAGATTTCGACTATTGGTAGATGATAACAATACAAATATGATTCAAACTATGAGTGTCCATTCATGTCAAAATTGCGATGATACCATCACGATCTTCTTCTCCTTCTTCTCTATAAACTGTTTACATTTAAAACAATCCCCAATTTAAAATTATGTACACTCTACTTTTACTAAGTTACGACTTACTTTCGACAAGTAACAGATAACATGACAGAAGTATCGAGTGTTGTTTAATAGTAATACAAAGACCCTTGACGGACAGAGAGCATTTGACACTGTTTGAATTAATACCTTAATGAGGAAAATGGTTTTTTTTTCTAAAAAAATATTCTGATACCCAATGTTGCTGAAAAAAATATTCTGATTTTGGTGGAGGAAAAAAAAATAATCTGATTCAGAGTTTTTGTCGTATAACCTAATGTTAAGTTTCTGGAAAAAAATTTCGCGCTTCGTGTTGTCCGAAAAAAAATTTCTGAACGAAACAAAAAACCATAACCCCCCCCCTCCCTGCAAGTTAAATGGTCGGTCCCTTAGGCGTTCTATCTGCACCACTGTACAAACAATTTAATAATGAACTACTGAATAACAATGACGTGTTAGAAAAAGTACACTTAAAATTTTGTAAAATGATTTTGAACCTCAAGACATCTACTCCGAATTATATGATATATGGTGAATTAGGTAGATATCCGGTCGAAATCGACATTAAAATTAGAATTATTTCTTTTTGGGCAAAAATTATTTGTGGAAAACAATCCAAAAGATCATGCATTATGTATAAATCACACCATTTGTATTCGCAACAAAATTTCGATATTAAATGGATAAATTTTTTGGAAAAAATATTAAACGAAACTGGTTTTTCTAATATATGGCAAACACAAACTTACAAGAGCATCGAGTGGCTAAAACAGAGTATAAAACAAACATTGTTAGACCAGTTTTTTACAGGATTGGAATTCGTCAATCCATAATTCCCCTAAAGCATTTAATTATAAAATTTTCAAAACTGATTTTAAATTTGAAGAATATTTTAATATTTTCTAAAAAAAAAATATTCTGATTCCCAATGTTGCTGAAAAAAATATTCTGATTTTGGTGGAGGAAAAAAAAAATAAGCTGATTCAGAGTTTTTGTCATATAACCTGATGTCATATTCTGGAAAAAAAATATAAATATTCTAACTCTCGTGTTGTCCTATAAAAACATTTTTAACGAAACAAAAAACCATAACCCCCCCACTGCAAGTTAAATGGTCGGTCCCTTAGAACTATAAATCATAAATTGCCCATAGAAAGGGGAAGATGGAGTAATATTCCGAGGGAAAATCGTTATTGCGAACTTTGTCAAAAGAATCAAATTGGAGACGAATATCATTACATATTTGAATGTACTAATTTAAGCGAAAAACATACTTCACTACTTCCAAAACATTTAATTGAACGTCCCATTATAATAAAATTCAAAAATTTAATGACTAGTGAACGGAAACCAATCCTTCAAAAACTATGTAAATTTATTAGATATATAAATATGATAGTTTGTCCTCCCAGCTAATTCCATCTGTCGATTTACTGTATTTGTATATATTGTGTATAGTTTAATCTGTTCATTTATTTGTAACATCTCTGTATATGTGCTATGCACTGTCAGTTTGAGAAATAAAGATGTATATAATACCCTTGAGGAAGAGAAACTAGGAGCATATATTGGTGCCATTAACATACCTGCCCCAACATGCGCAGACGACATCTGCTGCCTGACAAACAGTCCCATCGACTTACAAGCATGTCTATATATTGTTGAAGACTTTGTGAAGAGAGAGAGAATGAAAATCAACAACAGTAAAAGTGACATTTTAAGATACAACACACCAGACGTGGAAATTCAGTGGGAACTCTGCGACACGAACATTGATGAAACACAATCTACGACACATTTAGGAATCATCAGAAACAACAGTGGAAAACTTGATCTTGACAAGACGTTGAAAACGGGAAGACAAACCTTATACAGCCTATTCGGAGCAGGATTACATGGCAGGAATGGCTTGAATCCACAAATTTCTAAACATATCTGGTCTACTTATGTGGTCCCAAGATTCCTTTATAACCTGGAAATACAGCATTTAACTGATCAACAACTAAACCAGCTTAGCCAATTTCAAATAAAATCACGAAAACAACTCCAGTGGCTGTCTATTTACTATTAGGATCAGAAACAATCGAGGCACTGGTTCACAAGAAGATGCTTGGTTTTTTTTTGACAAATAACAAGAGACAAAGAATCAATCTAAAACCAGATAGCATACAGACAAATAGCCATATATGACCTAAACAGCAAAAGCTGGTTCTCGAAGTTAAGATCAATATAACCTGCCAGATGCTCTACAACTCCTAGAACATTCGATGAAAAAAGAACACTTCAAAAAGATGGTTGACAGCAAAGTTGATGAATTTTGGTTTAAAAGAATAGTAGAAGATAAATCATCAAAATCAAGTCTTGCCATGATGTCTGTGAGCCAGCTCCAAATAGGAATGTGCCATCCGGTATGGAAAACAGTAAGAAATAGCCCAAATGACGTAGAAAAAGCAGCAATAAAAGCTAGAATACTTACCGGGACATACACCTTACAAGCAAATAGATCAAAATTTAAACAATACATAGTGGATCCTACCTGTCCGTTATGTGGAAAAGGAATCGAGAATCGAAAGCATTTCATCCTGCTATGTCCAGTAACAGAAACGGCAAGAACAAAAGTTAAGCAAAAAATCATTGATAGAATGAACAGCTCAACTGTTACACATCTAGACGTCCAAAATGATGACATCCTGCTACAGATTATAGTGGACTGCAGCGCCTTAATAGTGGGACCACAGTATAGTGGTTTGAGACATGAAGTGGAGACATTAAGCGGAGAATTAATATACTATGTACATGACCTCTATGCACATGCCAGGATGAACTTTATTTTATTTTACTCTTAACTTTTAACCTTATTAAGTTAGATTTATTAACCCCAGAAGTGGGGTGCACCTATACAGATTGGTGGAATATCCATACAACAACAACAACAACATGGCAGTCACGTACACTCGTTAAAGCCATAGCGATTACGAATACTTTTTTTTATGAAAAAAGAGTAAACAGCGATGGTCTAAAACGAAAAACTACCTCGAGCTCTCTCACATCACTGAACACAAAATAGACCACGACATATGCCGGTGAAACCCAGATCCTGGTATCGAGCATGCACAAAAATGTAGGTGAAACCCAGATCCTGGTATCGAGCATCCACAAAAATGTAGGTGAAACCCATATCCTGGTATCGAGCATCCACAAAAATGTAGGTGAAACCCATATTCTGGTATCGAGCATCCACAAAAATGTAGGTGAAACCCAGATCCTGGTATCGAGCATCCACAAAAATGTAGGTGAAACCCAGATCCTGGTATCGAGCGTGCACAAAAATGTAGGCGAAACCCAGATCCTGGTATCGAACACAAAAATGTAGGTGGCGGAGTTAAACCGCCAAATGTGACACAGCCCACCGAAAAAACTTTTTGTTAGCGATATCCTCTTTTAAAATATGGGAAAACATATTTGATTGGGGAATTGGTCCGATAGTGTGGTATATTTTGTTATTCGTTTTATCTCAATGTTATATTATCTTTAAAAATATATCAAACTAAATATAAGATACCAATTTTGAATCTTATATCAAGCTGACTCCCTATTAAACATTAAGTTTACAACAATATGTGGAGCAGGAATTGCTTACCATTTTAGAGCACTGAGTTCACCCCAGGATTTTTAGTGGTGTTAGTGTTGCTTGGTCTTTAGATTCTATGTAATGTTTTGTAGAACATTGTTTGTCCTCAAGTACTTTTTTCTTTTGGTCATTGTGTTGTCTGTCCTTCTATTTACGGCTTCTGATTACCCCTTTGGTATCTTCAATCTTTTGGTCATTGTGTTGTCTGTCCTTCTATTTACGGCTTCTGATTACCCCTTTGGTATCTTCAATCTTTTGGTCATTGTGTTGTCTGTCCTTCTATTTACGGCTTCTGATTACCCCTTTGGTATCTTCAATCTTTTGGTCATTGTGTTGTCTGTCCTTCTATTTACGGCTTCTGATTACCCCTTTGGTATCTTCAATCTTTTGGTCATTGTGTTGTCTGTCCTTCTATTTACGGCTTCTGATTACCCCTTTGGTATCTTCAATCTTTTGGTCATTGTGTTGTCTGTCCTTCTATTTACGGCTTCTGATTACCCCTTTGGTATCTTCAATCTTTTGGTCATTGTGTTGTCTGTCCTTCTATTTACGGCTTCTGATTACCCCTTTGGTATCTTCAATCTTTTGGTCATTGTGTTGTCTGTCTTTCTATTTACGGCTTCTGATTACCCCTTTGGTATCTTCAATCTTTTGCTCATTGTGTTGTCTGTCCTTCTATTTACGGCTTCTGATTACCCCTTTGGTATCTTCAATCTTTTGGTCATTGTGTTGTCTGTCTTTCTATTTACAGCTTCTGATTACCCCTTTGGTATCTTCAATCTTTTGGTCATTGTGTTGTCTGTCCTTCTATTTATGGCTTCTGATTACCCCTTTGGTATCTTATCTTTTCTTATCGGTAACAGTTTCAGAATAAACAATGGATACTTAAAAAACACTTTTTATTTTGACATCATTTTTCCTAACTGATACCTGATCAGATCAAAGAATTTGCAATGAAATCCAAACAATGATAACACTTCAAGACAAACTGAATTAACATAGAACTACTTTGTTTCAGTAATAATACTTTTGACTATGAAACATCCAGATTGGCTGATCTTGGTGGAAACTGACCTTTTAACCCTGGAAGCAGGTGTGATATATAATGATATCAAACCACTAATTCACAAAAGTAGTCCCTTTTAAAGAAAGAACTTCCTTTCACTTTGTTGTATTGTGAAAAATACTGAATTGAATGGAATAATTAACATTGATAATTGAAGTTAAATATATAAGGGTTATTTTGAGCCAAAATTTGATGGATTTAGTTGTATTTTTATACCTCTATGGAGGACTTGCTGCATGACCTATAAATACTGAATTTCACAGGGATGATGGAGCTATTTTTAGTGTAGGTGTTTTCCTTAGCCTGGCATTTCACTGCAAGACTTTAAACATCCCATGATATTTTGACAGAATGTAGAGGAATCATGTACATTTCAGAAAGTATATGGTCTTGAAAAGGTTAAACTTAAGATAAATTAGCCAGGTATGCTCAAAAACCACAAATTTAGTAGAAAAACTTAAACAAATTAATCAGTGGTTTCACACCTAATTTACTGTGTTTGGAAACATTAACACTCAAATGAGTATTGGAGAGGCAAGGGTGAGAGAATTCTAGATGAGGCGAGGGTGAGAGAATTCTATAAATGAAGCCTTAAAATACATCTCTAAGACAGTAATATATCCTCATATTTTGTATATGATAGAGAAAAAATGAAAACGACTCTTGGAATTTCAATATTTATTTCTGTAGCATTTACATTCAACAAACACCCCTTGGGGGACCATTACATGTATATAGCATCTAACAATATAATATTATATAAATATCCAATAAATAATAATATACACATCAGAAGGGGGTTCTTTATATATCATTTACTAAACATTGCATAAACACCCCATAATGAAACATCCAAAGGGGGGTCCTTTATGTAGAATTTGCAATATAATATTATATTAACAATGAATAAGAAAAACATCTAAATGGAATCCTTTAATTAGCATTAATAATATAATATTGTATTAACATGCCAACATCCTATAACAAAAATATCTGATGGGGATCCCCTTAAGTAACTTTTGCAAAACAATTTTGATTTTTGTATCAACATATTATTATAATAAGAAAAATCTAAAGGGGAGCCTTTATGTTACATTTACAATAATAATTGTGTTAACTCTCAATATTAAAAAAAAATATCAAAAGAGGATCCTTTATTCAGCATTATAATATAATATTATATTCTAACATGATCTCCGTCTTTAGCTTTGTTAACAAACGAGCGAGTTATCCATTCGGTATAATCTCATTAGCACATGCACCGGTGAATGTGACTGACTTTTCCATTGGCAGCATAAATTGTAACCCGAATAATGCCGATAGAGGGCGCAGTATTATTCGAGTTACATAAATTGTGTGCGACATTTTCCGCAAGCGTAAATATAAATTACCATCTTCCAATCAAAGTATATTACCGTATTTGTACTCTTAGACATATCAGAATCGAAATAAATCATGGAAGCCAGAATGTGTTTTGAATTTTAACATGGATTGGCAAATATTAGTAAATTTTATCCCTCGCTTCTGGCTCAGGATAAAATACTAATGTCCGCCAATCCATGTTAAAACTCCCAACACATTCTGGCTTCCATGATTTATTTCTTAATTAACATGCCAACATCCCATAATAAAAACATCAAACAGGATCCTTTATATAGCATTTATAATATAATATTATATTAACATGCCAACATCCCATAATAAAAACATCTAAAGGGGATCCTTTATTTAGCATTTATAATATAATATTTGTATCAACATGCCAACATTCAATAATAAAAACATCTAAAGAGGATCCTTAATTTAGCATTTACATTTTTTTTTATAATATACTATTTGTATTAACATGCCAACATTCCATAATAAAAAACATATAATAAGGAATTTTTATGCAGCATTAGCAATATAATTTTGTACTAACATCTAATATTGTAAAATTTTGTGTAAACATCAAATGCTAAAAAAACATGTAAAGGGGATCCTTTATTAAACATTTGCAATCTAATTTTGCAATAACATCCAAAAAAGCATCTAAAGTGTGTCATGTCTAATCATTAACAACATAATATTATATAAACACAAAATCGTAAAAAAAAAAAACTTCTGAAGGGGACCCTTTATGAAACCCTGGTTTGTAAATTGTATTTCTGTGGCTGTAGGAAGTATTTTATTATGCACTGTACAATGTCTTCTAACTCACGTTGGGCTGAAAGTTTGTCCAATCTGAAAAAATAAATAGTAATACTATGAAGCATGAGATATACATACAGAGATGGATAGACATGGTTGAATATTTCTAAATGTAAAATTTTCAATTGGCAAAAAAAAAAAAACAAGTTTTATTTCCAAAAGGAGGAGCCAAAATGTTTCAAAGGAAATAAAAGGGTTCAATTTGGTCATAACTGGACCCAAATTTGAAAGAAAATGATATAGGGAATTAGTTTTAATATTTTAGGGGGGGTAAAAAATGGTAGATTAAATTAATAATAAAAGAAAAACAGATTATTATCTAGTCCAATCCTATATCAAATATAAACAGATGATTATCTAGTCCAATCCTATATCAAATATAAACAGATGATTATCTAGTCCAATCCTATATCAAATATAAACAGATGATTATCTAGTCCAATCCTATATCAAATATAAACAGAGGATTATCTAGTCCAATCCTATATCAAATATAAACAGAGGATTATCTAGTCCAATCCTATATCAAATATAAACAGAGGATTATCTAGTCCAATCCTATATCAAATATAAACAGAGGATTATCTAGTCCAATCCTATATCAAATATAAACAGAGGATTATCTAGTCCAATCCTATATCAAATATAAACAGAGGATTATCTAGTCCAATCCTATATCAAATATAAACAGAGGATTATCTAGTCCAATCCTATATCAAATATAAACAGAGGATTATCTAGTCCAATCCTATATCAAATATAAACAGAGGATTATCTAGTCCAATCCTATATCAAATATAAACAGAGGATTATCTAGTCCAATCCTATATCAAATATAAACAGATGATTATCTAGTCCAATCCTATATCAAATATAAACAGATGATTATCTAGTCCAATCCTATATCAAATATAAACAGATGATTATCTAGTCCAATCCTATATCAAATATAAACAGAGGATTATCTAGTCCAATCCTATATCAAATATAAACAGATGATTATCTAGTCCAATCCTATATCAAATATAAACAGATGATTATCTAGTCCAATCCTATATCAAATATAAACAGATGATTATCTAGTCCAATCCTATATCAAATATAAACAGATGATTATCTAGTCCAATCCTATATCAAATATAAACAGATGATTATCTAGTCCAATCCTATATCAAATATAAACAGATGATTATCTAGTCCAATCCTATATCAAATATAAACAGAGGATTATCTAGTCCAATCCTATATCAAATATAAACAGATGATCATCTAGTCCAATCCTATATCAAATATAAACAGATGATTATCTAGTCCAATCCTATATCAAATATAAACAGAGGATTATCTAGTCCAATCCTATATCAAATATAAACAGAGGATTATCTAGTCCAATCCTATATCAAATATAAACAGATGATTATCTAGTCCAATCCTATATCAAATATAAACAGATGATTATCTAGTCCAATCCTATATCAAATATAAACAGGATTATCTAGTCCAATCCTATATCAAATATAAACAGATGGAATATTTAAGAACTGTTTTTTCTTTCATAGTCACTTACATCAATATGTTTTGATAATAAAATATTAATATTCAGACATGCTCTGGTTTGTGGTATAGATGATAGAGCATATATATATACATATAAAATGATAACTAAATTGTTACATGAACATGAAGGTGAATTACATAAAGAAGAAATTGATTATATTACAAATTTTACATTTACAGAAAGCTATTTTTATGGATTGCCAAAAGTGCATAAAAGTGAAGTAATCTCAAATGCAATACTGGAACAACACACAGAATGTATCAAAATTTTAAATCCGGATGATTTAAAATTTCATCCTATTGTTGGCGGACCCAATTGTGTCACTCAACGATTAAGCCATTTTATAGACATTATACTTAAACCACTATGTTGTGAAGTACCTAGTTTTATAAGGGACGATCTAGAATTTTTAAATCATTTACCGACGACCGTAAATCCAAATTCTGACCTTAACAGTTTTGATGTTGTAAGTCTTTATACAAATATTCCGCACGATTTGGGAATTTCTGCAATAATATTTTGGTTGGAAAATAAACAAAACATTGTACAACATCGCTTTTCTAAAGAATTTATTCTTGAAACCGTGAAAATTATTCTTGAAAGAAATGTTTTCTATTTTGACGGTAAGTTTTACCGACAGAAAAGAGGAACCGCAATGGGAACTAAAATGGCGTCAACTTATGTTACTCTTGTTCTTGGATACCTTGAACATATTTTATACGAACAATTTTTGAACAGCTACGGACAAGAATTTGCATCGTATGTATGACAAAACTGGAAGCGTTTTCTTGACGATTGTTTTATTATATGGAACTCTGACATTCCCGTTGAAATTTTTCATACCGAACTTAACTCTTTAAATGACCATATTCATTTCACCGTAAACAGAAGCAAAATAGAAATGCTGTTTTTAGACGTTTTAATTCGTATATCAACAAATAACAACATAATAACGGACATTTTCCCGAAAGATACTGACACCCATATGTATCTTAATTTCAGATCCAGTCACCCGAAACATATTAAAATAAACATTCCGTTTAATTTGGCTTTGAGAATTATAACGATCACAAAGACAGAGGAGTTGAGAGATACGCGACTACGAGAACTTAGATTGGATTTGAAAAATCAATATCCAGAGGAAATAGTTGAACATGGTATACAGAAAGCGTTGGAAAAAGGACCGATACATACGGAACTGCGGGAACAAGTACATGTAACCTCAAATCATAATAATATAATTCCGTTTGTAACTACATTTTCCATTTTATGAAACAAATTGAATTTAACTTAAACAGTAGCGAACGTATGAAAAATGTATTGCAAAAAAAGAAGATTATAAACTGCAAAAGGCAGCCAAAAAATCTGAAACGCTTCTTGTCATCATCAAAATTTGATTTTTATGAATCATCACCGTCTGTGAAGAAATGTACCAACAAGAAGGAACCTCGTTTACATTTAAGAATGGACGGACTTTTACAGTTATGCAAGATATATCATGCAAAACTTAGAATTTGGTATATGCAATTATTTGCTCTAATTGTGGAGAATTCTATGTAGGTGAAACCAAAACTGAATTGCGGACTCGAATGACTGTTCATAGACAACAAACAAGGCACCAGGACCTTACTATAATAAGAGCTAATGAACATTTCCATCATTGTTCTGGAGGACATTTCAAAATATTTCCACTGTATAAAGTTAATACAGAGGGTGATTTTTTAAGAAGAAGAAAAGAAACTTTATGAATTAATATTCTTAAACCTATGTTGAATGATAAATGACTTTAAATATTTTCGTTAATCTTACTTGACTTTAAAGATTTTTATTAATCTTATAATAACTTTAAAGATGTTCATTAATTTTATAGGTAATATATTTTACGCGCGAAAACGTAACATCATAGTCTCTCTTTATATTGTTAACGTCAAACTATTGTTGACGTCATATGTACACTTACAAACATTGTACCTGAAGATCTGCAACAGCAGTGAAAACGTTAGTACAGGAATGTTGTGAAAAATCCGTCTTGTTCTTTTTTTTACTAATTTCTTTTATATATATTTTTAATTAGACATTGATAAAGTCCCTCGGTGGGATGAAAATTTTGTCATTCAACGAAGAGTTTAATTCTTTATCACTTTGTTTTGTGTACTTGGTGTTGTTTTACAAACCATTTTAGACGTTTATAATTGTTTTACTTGTATAGTATCGTTATACCGTAACGATCCAACACCCCGTAAGATTGATCGTTGACTGGTTTTTCAAACGTTGTATATATATATATATATATATATATATATATACGTCTGAAAATTAAACCAAACAGTGTTAGAATTAGATTTTAGAGCTGTCAAATTTTTGTTCTTCCCTCGACGGGATTTGAACCCACACCATTGTTACACTGCAGCACCATTCGCTTAGCCTTACGTCCAGCGCCCTAGACCACTCGACTACATCCACTCCCTAAAAAAAGGAGCTTCAATAGTCGTAGTGTTACCTTGTCTCGTAAGGAAAATCTAGGGATAGACGCAAGACATGTGTATAAGCGTGTGTAGATGGTACATATATACTTAATATTATAATTTGACAGCAATCTAACTCAGCAATTTTTAATATATTGGATAGGATAATGAAGAATTCATTATACAGTCACAGGAAATAAAGTATATTATACAAACGTCTAGAAGCAAGTGACAACCATACAATATATCTGTCCCACTGGATCTCAAAGTTACTTTAAAGGATACTAGGTTAATACTAAATATTATATACGTCTGAAAATTAAACCAAACAGTGTTAGAATTAGATTTTAGAGCTGTCAAATTTTTGTTCTTCCCTCGACGGGATTTGAACCCACACCATTGTTACACTGCAGCACCATTCGCTTAGCCTTACGTCCAGCGCCCTAGACCACTCGACTACATCCACTCCCTAAAAAAAGGAGCTTCAATAGTCGTAGTGTTACCTTGTCTCGTAAGGAAAATCTAGGGATAGACGCAAGACATGTGTATAAGCGTGTGTAGATGGTACATATATACTTAATATTATAATTTGACAGCAATCTAACTCAGCAATTTTTAATATATTGGATAGGATAATGAAGAATTCATTATACAGTCACAGGAAATAAAGTATATTATACAAACGTCTAGAAGCAAGTGACAACCATACAATATATCTGTCCCACTGGATCTCAAAGTTACTTTAAAGGATACTATATATATATATGCCAAGAGTTGTGCCGTTGTATGTGCCATGTCTCGGTGTTCTGATGTATAATGACCATTGGATACTATCTAAAAAAAAAATTAACCCCTACCCTTTTCAATATGCTCAGTAATCCCCCATATCCTTGACTACTATAAAATTTTAACCTACCCTTTCTTTGGGTCTGGTTTATGCTCTGTATAATATTTAATCTTTGGTTCTGTACCACTCGTCCGTAGTGTAGCAACACATCCATTCTCAAATGTAAAAGTGACCATTTGACTTGATTTACTAGTTGGTAATGTCTAAAAATAAGGAAAAATACCTCTTTATATAGTACATTTATGACTTGACTTACTGACAGGTAATGTCTAAAGGAAAAAATACCTCTATAAAGATCCTTCTTTTGTACAAGACAAGACTTATGGGCTTCAATTGTAGAAACGTGGGTCCCCATAGACCAATGTTTGTTTGTAGAAATGTGTAAATTAGGCCAAAAAAAAATAAATGTGTGTTTACTGTCACATGTCAAAAAAATCTAGGGTCGGTCGGTATCGGCAAAACTGGAAATAGTCGTTCCGGAATCCGATTCCGGTATTTCATTTTCGAAATTTCCGCTAAAATGACGAATTATGCAGTTTTTCTACCTTCTTTGCTCTCAATTTCGACAAAAAGCTAGCAGTTGAATAAATAAAACATTGCTGCTGGTTAAACAACAAAAATGGTTATCCGAATTCTGTGTAAAAATTCATAGGGTCGCTAGCAAAATTTAGGGTCGGTCAGGTGACCGTAAACACACATTTTTTTTTTGGCCTTATAGCCCTGTGGTTTTTATTTGCACAACCTTGGCATAGAAGACAATTCAAGATTAAGTCAGACCTTCAACTGAACAATAGAGAATACTTTTTAGTCAAGGGTTTGGATTTTTGGTGTTTAATGCCACTTTCAACAATATTTCAGTTATATCGTGGCGGTCAGTTTTATTGGTGGAGGAAACCAGAGTATCTGGCACAAGTCACTGACAAACTTTATCACATAATGTTGTATCGAGTACACCTCACCTGAGTGAGATTTAAACTCACAACGTCAGTGGTGATAGTCACTGATTGCATAGGTAGTTGTAAATCCAACTACCATACGATCACGACAGCCCCGTACTTTTTATCAAAGGGTAAGATTTGGATCCAATTAATTGGTTAAACCACCTCACATTTGTTTGCCTGTCCCAATCTAGAGTCTTCCAGTGTTATTTCTCTGTAAGGTTTGTATTACTTCACTTTGTTATATTATCAGTCATTACCTGCTTAACTTTTTATTTTCAACTTTTCTTTCTAACCCACATTTTTTTTAAAGTCTGAAGAAATTTACTAAGTCAAAATGCATAAAAACTGGCCTTACAGGCATAACACTTTTGAGCATGAATTTGTACTGGAGAAAACTGTAAATCAGAACAATAAGTAAAAAATACTTTGTTCTAATTGAACAATATTTGAAGTCATGTCTATGTTTGATTGATTGATTTATTGTGTTTAATGCCAGCAATATTTCAGCTATATCATGGCGACCAGCTTTAGTGGTGGAAGAAACCGGAGAGAACCAACTGGTAAACTTTATCACTTACGGCTGCGAGTCGAGTGCATCCTTTTTTATAATTTACAAAGCCGGGAGCGAACCCACTCCGTATTGGTGATAGGTTTGTAGGAGTTGTTAGGTAATCCAACTACCTAACTCTTTGAGCCACCCGAGCCCATCTATGTTTGAGTTTTGTTCTGAAGGTATAGGATTCAAGAGGTACTAGGATATATATCCATAAATATAACAATAACTGAACTTTAACAATATACAGTCAAACTTGCATTAAGAGGTCACCTTTGGGACAAAGAAACTAGAGGCTCAGTGGGCTGTGCCTGTGTCGCTCACCTTTCATTCTGCTTTGAGGAAACTTAATACAGAACGTTCCATACATGTAGATGCTTCCTACCAAGTTTCGGTTCATATGGCTAAGCAGTTTCAAAGGAGAAGATTTTTTAGAAATCGACCAATCAGAAACAAGAATTGCATGTGGTGGCCAAGTTTGCTAACCGATCGGGACGAAATGAGCAATCTTAATAGAGGACATTCCATAGATGCTTCCTACCAAGTTTCTGTGGTAGACATGCTTGCTAACTGATCGGGACGAAATGAGCAATCTTCATAGAGGACATCCCATAGATGATTCCTACCAAGTTTTGGTGGTTGCCATGTTTGTTAACCGATTGGGAAGAAATGAGCAATCTTCATAGAGGACATTCCATAGATGCTTCCTACCAAGTTTCGGTTCATTTGGCCAAGCGGTTTCAGAGGAGAAGATTTTTAAAAATCGGCCAATCAGAAACAAGAATTGCCTGTGGTGGCCATGTTTGGTAATGTATCATAACAAAATGTGCACTCTTTAGAGAGGACCTTCCATAGATGCTTCCTACCAAGTTACAGTTCATTTGGCTGAGGGTTTTCAGAGGAGAAGATTAAAATGTGAAAAGTAAACAGATGACAGACGACGGACACCAAGTGATGGCAAAAGCTCATATTGCCTTTGGCAAGGTTTGCTAAAAAGAAATATTAAAATGTGAATACCTACTTGTAATGTATAGAATAAACATGTTACACTAAATCAGCATTAATTAATTTCTAAGGGAGATAATGGCAACAGTTATCTTTCTTTTAACAGATTAGGCAAGAGTTATCTTTCTTTTAACAGAGAAGATTTTTTAGAAATCAACCAATCAGAAACAAGAATTGCCTATGGCGGCCATGTTTGTTAACCGATCGGGACAAAATGAGCAATCTTTATAGAAGACCTTCCATAGATGCTTCCTAGCAAGTTTCGGTTCATTTGGCCAAGCGGTTTCAGAGGAGAAGATTTTTAGAAATCGGCCAATCAGAAACAAGAATTGCCTGTGGTGGCCATGTTTGTTAATGGATCGGGATAAAATGTACAATCTTTAGAGAGGACCTTCTATAGATGCTTCCTACCAAGATTCAGTTCATTTGGCTGAGGGGTCTCAGAGAAAAAGATTAAAATGTGAAAAGTTAACGGACGACGGACGCCAAGTGATGGCAAAAGCTCACGTTGCCTTTGGCAAGGTGAGCTAAAAAAAGTGGTCTTTTAAGACAGATGACCTCTTAAAACAGGTTCAATTTATATGAACTTTTCTATGACAGAACAAGAAAAATGTGACCTTTAAATGCAGGAAGCTGCTGAATAGAGGTGGCAGCATGGACAGGTTTGACTGTATGCACAAGAATATGAAATAAAATCAAAATATACCACATTGTCAGAACAATTCCAAAATCCAATCGAAAATTGCATCATGGGTATATTTACTCTGTTAGTTGTTTCTGATGGTAAGTAAGTTAACTTACAGGTTAGTTGTTTCTGATGGTAAGTAAGTTAACTTACAAGTTAGTTGTTTCTGATGGTAAGTAAGTTAACTTACAGGTTTGTTGTCTGGTTTACTGTTGTCAAATCCTGTTGTCAAATCTCTTACATACTTTATTTTATATGGACCACAGGTGTCAGGATGCTACAATATAAACATATTATTATAACAAGGGTACTCTAAATGTGTACAAAGTCTAAAAGTTTGATTTACATGTAAGAAGAGTTTGAAGGGGTAATTAGAATCTGTAAAACACAAGGAAAAAGTACAAAAGGACCAACAACGATCTACGAAACATACATATAAAACTAAAGATCGAATAACACGAACCCAACTAAAAACCGGGGGTGACATGTCTTGTTGTCCATCCACTGATGGTGTTTAACCTTTAACCTGCTGATAATCACACAATTCAACATTAAACTGGCTTTATTTATGCAGTCAATAGACAACATGACAATATTGGCAAAAGTTACAATATACCTTACCTTTCCTGATCCATTAAAGTTCCTCAGATCATTGAACAATTGGTTGATGATGTTTTTATCATTACAGATAAAATAGGAATTCAAACTCAAATGATAACCATATCTGAAAAAAAAACAGGACAAAATTACTCAGAATCTGTATATCGAAGAAGAACAGACAACACAATGGCCAAAAGTACAAAAGGACAAACAACGATCTACAAAACATACACATAAAACTAAAGAAACACGAACCCCACTAAAAACCGGGGGTGAACTCAGGTTCTCCGGAAGGGTGAGCAGTTCCTGTTCCACTAATGGCACCCGTCATGTTAATCTAGTTACAAACCCGGTGTCAAGTCATGAATGAGAAAGAACCAGCAAGTGTTTACGACAAGTGGAACATATGACCATAGGTGAGTATAATAATCCAAAGACTCCACAGAGTAATTGCTCATAATGTTAATGGATGATTAAATTTACTCACCTGGAGAAGTATGAAGATATTCTATAAAACATCTTACAAAAATATAAATTACCTACAAAATTCTTGTTTTTGCCATTTGTTTTAAAGCAAATTTTAATTCAAACAAAACAAGATGAACTGTGAGCTAATACTCACTTATGATACCCCCGCATATATGTTAATGTGTATAAAAACCAACTAAGTCGGCAAACAGGAAGTAGGAATCTGACGGGTCCAAAAACGCTTCCCACAATATTAGTTCTAATAATAAAACCCTAAATGCTCGCTTACTCGCAAGGGTTATAACGGGATGCCATTACACGTAATGGAGCAACCGCAGAGATTTTTTGCGCTCGCTTACAGAGCTTCTGACGCCTGCATTTATCAATAATAAGACATAACCTTTCCTTTTGTCCATTATTATAACAAGTTTTTATCACCTACCAGTATTTTAGAATGTAATTCCCACAAAATAAAAATCTTCCATCTGAACATTTTGAATTTCATCATTTCCGGCCTCACTAATTGGATGTCGATACCATATTTGGCGATTTAGGCGTGAATGTTTACATCAGAGTGTAGTAAGAAATACCATATTTAGAAAAGCTCTGCCTTCCGTAGTTTACGGTTATCGAAAACAATCGATAAATTTGAACAAGGTTGTTGCTACCTTTGAAAAGCATATATTTCTCAGCCAAACCGATTTAACAAGGACTGAGATCATCAGTAATAGTTATAATGAAATGTTTGAAGCGTAAATAGTGAGTTTTTATGTTTCAACTGCAACTTTTTTTTTGCTCCGAATGGGACCGCGTTGTAGCTCTGCCGAGACACAAGTTTGTCACAGGAGCTACATTATTGCAGCTACACAATATGGCATACCTATATGAAGCTTGTGACCAAATATCAGATTTCTGCCATCAATAGTTGCTAATAAAAATGCGACAACAAATATCTTGGACGGACGGAAGGACAGACAGAGGTAAAACAGCATACCCCTCCTCCAGTGGAGCGGGGGTATAATTATTGATTATTGTGCAATTTCACATAAAAATATTACAATATAAAATAACATTAAACAAGGGAGACAATTTGTTTTCTTAGATGGAAATTTAACAAGGAACGTAATATCTTATGTATCGTGATTTTTCTTTCGATAGTCACAGTGACCGAGTGGTTACCGTTGTTGACTTCTGAGGTGTACTCGATACAACATTATGTGATCAAGTTTGTATCATGATTTTTCTTTCGACAGTCAGTGAATGAGTGGTTACCGTTGTTGACTTCTGAGGTGTACTCGATACAACATTATGTGATAAAGTTTGTCAGTGACTTGCATAGGTGTGTGGCTTTCACCAGGTACTCCAGTTTCCTCCATCAATAAAACTGACTGCCATGATACAGAGCTCCAGATAATTTTCAAGTCCAAAGGGTAATTACCCACTACTTTTGAAAATGATGGGTATTTGCACATTTCCTTTGCACTCTTGTACTCTCTACTTCAGAAAAGATTGCTTACATGTACACTTTTAAAATTATGTTTGACACAAGTGTTATTCAATAAACGCATGATGCAAGTGAAATGTATATCTCTGTTTAATTTGACACGATTGTGTCATGTTTATTAATAAAATGTTGTAAATATTTTGTTTTTTGCTCTTCGACTTCGGCAGTTTTCACAGCAGTGTTGACAATGTCATCAATGATTCCTTTAACTATACTGTCACTAGACACAGATGAAACTGGCAGGAACTTAAGCATAGAATTTTCCGAACAACGTGTTCCCAAAATTACTTTCGTTTTAGTTCTTACTTATTACGTAAAACCGCATTTATTTGTAATATTGACCGCGTTTGGATGATTTATCGTAAGCATCCAATCAGATCTCGTTTGACATTGATGCTTAGAAAGGCAAGCTTTCGGTACCCCTCGGATGTATACGCTCTCTCCTTCGAAAAGTATAAAGGGAAGTAATTACGGGGAATTTCTCAAAGACAAAAATGTATTGTTATGTACACGAATGTACAAGTACGTTCCGAATTTGGAAAGTTTGATTACACAGCAATATGTATGCGTAATGTGTACACTCTGATCTGATAATACATGCGTTTTTACTCGTTTTCATAGCGTAAAAATACGCAGCTTATCTGGAGCTCTGTGATATAACTGAAATATTGTTGAAAGTGGCATTAAACACCATAACCCTAACCCCCAAATCCATTATGTGGTTTCCTCAGATCTCTCAAGCCGTGACAGTAAAGGGGAGTAAGTAAGAGATATGATTTTCATCAGATTGTAACAAAACATACCTCTGATATATATTCTCCAGTTGTTTGTGGAGAGTAAGACCTTGTTCATACAAGTACGTTCATCAGATTGTAACAAAACATACCTCTGATATATATTCTCCAGTTGTTTGTGTAGAGTAAGATCTGGTTCATACAAGTACGTTCATCAGATTGTAACAAAACATACCTCTGATATATATTCTCTAGTTGTTTGTGGAGGGTAAGATCTTGTTCATACAAATACGTTCATCAGATTGTAACAAAACATACCTCTGATATATATTCTCCAGTTGTTTGTGGAGAGTAAGATCTTGTTCATACAAGTACGTTCATCAGATTGTAACAAAACATACCTCTGATATATATTCTCCAGTTGTTTGTATAGGGTAAGATCTTGTTCATACAAGTACGTTCATCAGATTGTAACAAAACATACCTCTGATATATATTTTCCAGTTGTTTGTGGAGGGTAAGACCTTGTTCATACAAGTACGTTCATCAGATTGTAACAAAACATACCTCTGATATATATTCTCCAGTTGTTTGTGTAGGGTAAGACCTTGTTCATACAAGTACGTTCATCAGATTGTAACAAAACATACCTCTGATATATATTCTCCAGTTGTTTGTGGAGGGTAAGATCTTGTTCATACAAGTACGTTCATCAGATTGTAACAAAACATACCTCTGATATATATTCTCCAGTTGTTTGTGGAGGGTAAGATCTTGTTCATACAAGTACGTTCATCAGATTGTAACAAAACATACCTCTGATATATATTCTCCAGTTGTTTGTGGAGGGTAAAATCTTGTTCATACAAGTACGTTCATCAGATTGTAACAAAACATACCCCTGATATATATTCTCCTGTTGTTTGTGGAGGGTAAGATCTTGTTCATACAAGTACGTTCATCAGATTGTAACAAAACATACCTCTGATATATATTCTCCAGTTGTTTGTGGAGGGTAAGATCTTGTTCATACAAGTACGTTCATCAGATTGTAACAAAACATACCTCTGATATATATTCTCCAGTTGTTTGTGGAGGGTAAGATCTTGTTCATACAAGTACGTTCATCAGATTGTAACAAAACATACCTCTGATATATATTCTCCAGTTGTTTGTGGAGGGTAAGATCTTGTTCATACAAGTACGTTCATCAGATTGTAACAAAACATACCTCTGATATATATTCTCCAGTTGTTTGTGGAGGGTAAGATCTTGTTCATACAAGTACGTTCATCAGATTGTAACAAAACATACCTCTGATATATATTCTCCAGTTGTTTGTGGAGGGTAAGATCTTGTTCAAACAAGTACGTTCATCAGATTGTAACATAACATACCTCTGATATATATTCTCCAGTTGTTTGTGGAGGGTAAGATCTTGTTCATACAAGTACGTTCATCAGATTGTAACAAAACATACCTCTGATATATATTCTCCAGTTGTTTGTGGAGGGCAAGATCTTGTTCATACAAGTACGTTCATCAGATTGTAACAAAACATACCTCTGATATATATTCTCCAGTTGTTTGTGTAGGGTAAGATCTTGTTCATACAAGTACGTTCATCAGATTGTAACAAAACATACCTCTGATATATATTCTCCAGTTGTTTGTGGAGGGTAAGATCTTGTTCATACAAGTACGTTCATCAGATTGTAACAAAACATACCTCTGATATATATTCTCCAGTTGTTTGTGTAGGGTAAGATCTTGTTCATACAAGTATGTTCATCAGATTGTAACAAAACATACCTCTGATATATATTCTCCAGTTGTTTGTGGAGGGTAAGACCTTGTTCATACAAGTACGTTCATCAGATTGTAACAAAACATACCTCTGATATATATTCTCCAGTTGTTTGTGTAGGGTAAGATCTTGTTCATACAAGTACGTTCATCAGATTGTAACAAAACATACCTCTGATATATATTCTCCAGTTGTTTGTGGAGAGTAAGATCTTGTTCATACAAGTACGTTCATCAGATTGTAACAAAACATACCTCTGATATATATTCTCCAGTTGTTTGTGGAGGGTAAGATCTTGTTCATACAAGTACGTTCATCAGATTGTAACAAAACATACCTCTGATATATATTCTCCAGTTGTTTGTGGAGGGTAAGATCTTGTTCATACAAGTACGTTCATCAGATTGTAACATAACATACCTCTGATATATATTCTCCAGTTGTTTGTGGAGGGTAAGATCTTGTTCATACAAGTACGTTCATCAGATTGTAACAAAACATACCTCTGATATATATTCTCCAGTTGTTTGTGGAGGGCAAGATCTTGTTCATACAAGTACGTTCATCAGATTGTAACAAAACATACCTCTGATATATATTCTCCAGTTGTTTGTGTAGGGTAAGATCTTGTTCATACAAGTACGTTCATCAGATTGTAACAAAACATACCTCTGATATATATTCTCCAGTTGTTTGTGGAGGGTAAGATCTTGTTCATACAAGTACGTTCATCAGATTGTAACAAAACATACCTCTGATATATATTCTCCAGTTGTTTGTGGAGAGTAAGATCTTGTTCATACAAGTACGTTCATCAGATTGTAACAAAACATACCTCTGATATATATTCTCCAGTTGTTTGTGGAGGGTAAGATCTTATTCATACAAGTACGTTCATCAGATTGTAACAAAACATACCTCTGATATATATTCTCCAGTTGTTTGTGTAGAGTAAGATCTTGTTCATACAAGTACGTTCATCAGATTGTAACAAAACATACCTCTGATATATATTCTCCAGTTGCTTGTGTAGGGTAAGATCTTGTTCATACAAGTACGTTCATCAGATTGTAACAAAACATACCTCTGATATATATTCTCCAGTTGTTTGTGTAGAGTAAGATCTTGTTCATACAAGTACGTTCATCAGATTGTAACAAAACATACCTCTGATATATATTCTCCAGTTGTTTGTGTAGGGTAAGATCTTGTTCATACAAGTACGTTCATCAGATTGTAACAAAACATACCTCTGATATATATTCTCCAGTTGTTTGTGGAGGGTAAGATCTTGTTCATACAAGTACGTTCATCAGATTGTAACAAAACATACCTCTGATATATATTCTCCAGTTGTTTGTGTAGAGTAAGATCTTGTTCATACAAGTACGTTCATCAGATTGTAACAAAACATACCTCTGATATATATTCTCCAGTTGTTTGTGTAGGGCAAGATCTTGTTCATACAAGTACGTTCATCAGATTGTAACAAAACATACCTCTGATACTGTGAATTCATTTAATTTCGTTGGTACCAATTTTCGTGGATTGGGAAAAAATGGCATTTCGTGGAATAGTTAAATTCGTGGATTGCCGATTACAAAAAATAAAAAAAAGGTTTGAAATACTTAAATTCGTGGATTTTCACTTCAAATTCGTAGATTTTGCGTGTTGCGATTCTACGGTAAAGTGTTCATTTTAAGTAAATTTACAAATACGCCAAACAAATATGGATCATTGTTGTACATTATCAGCTTGTTACAATTGTGATAATTATTTGATTGCATAATTAATACTTCTTTGAAGAAGCCCACAAATTCAATCAATAACATCCAATCAGAAATAATTTGTAATCATCGGAAGATGATCAAAAGATAAGAAGTGGGCATACAATGTTTGCATCCCAAGCCGTGAATCTACTCATTGAGCAACTTGTCATAAATACTGGGAAAAAATTGTTTCTCTCATAACACAATGTCTCTACAACAGTGGTTAAAGTCTGGTAGCGTTAAGGTGAAAGCTCCCGTTACGCCGGGACTACCTGATCCGTCAAAAAGGTATGTTTTTGCTAAACTTCACACTAGGAGTCAAAACTTAAATTATAATTCGTTGTACTCTACCGGGAACATGACATGCCATAAATGATACATATAAAAAAAAGTTGCATTAAACGGTAAAGAAAAAAGGTGTGATATTTTATGTCACAGCAGTTAAACATCACGTGTCAACAAATTAAAATCCTGACCTCCGGGTGTATGTGATACCAGTATACCGACCGTTAATCCGATTATTATCACAAATAAACTATGAATGTCAATCAAAATGTTTACACAGCAATTATAAAAGGTGACAATAATGTTAGTATTATCGATTGAAATTTTACCAAAAATGTTTTGTATTTATTTGTATTGATGTTATATAATATGTACAAGCAATTTAATTTTGTTTTACTAATTTATCCTTTATTTTTCTTTATTAATCAACACTTCAATAAACAATACAAAAATACCGGAAGTTATTACCGCAAATTTTTTCCATAAATCTCACAATAATAAGCAATGTATTCCAAGAGTTTGCATGTTTATCAATCACAAAATGACACACAGGTACATTTATTTAAGATTCACATGACATGCATTACAATTACATCATGTAACAATGTTGAATTACCTACATGGCTACAAACGTTTGTGTTGTCAAAATCTTGCTTACCGCCAAACGGAAATCAAATGGTCATTTTCCGTCAAACATTTAAATTCGTGGTTTGCTGGCACCCACGAAAGCCACGAAAATTGGTATACCACGAATAAAAATGAATTCACAGTATATATTCTCCAGTTGTTTGTGGAGGGTAAGATCTTGTTCATACAAGTACGTTCATCAGATTGTAACAAAACATACCTCTGATATATATTCTCCAGTTGTTTGTGTAGGGCAAGATCTTGTTCATACAAGTACGTTCATCAGATTGTAACAAAACATACCTCTGATATATATTATCCAGTTGTTTGTGGAGAGTGAGATCTTGTTCATACAAGTAGGTGGCCATTTCTGAAGCTACCATTGCAGCACTGACTCCATCTTTGTCCAGGACACTAGAACCACACATAAAACCTACAAAACAGACACTGTATCAGATAAATAGTACAGTTTTGTATTTTTGCTCTTTAGAATGAAAAGATACTGTATTTCTTCTAATAAACGCCCCGGGGGCGTTGACATTTTCCAAAAGGGAGGCGTTAATTAGAGAAAAAATTTCCAAGTTGACTTCGTGAAACAGACTATAGAATTTTACACGTGTGTCGGTTGTCCCATTGTTATCTATAAATAGCACAATCCAGTTGATGTAAATTCTTATAAACGTGTTTGATAATCGTCTTATGAATCAATGGAATATAATTTTAATAGTTCTATCAGGGGTTACCATGTCTATATAAATGTGTGGAAATACGAAATTGGAGACAAACTAATATGTGAAAGAGAGGAAAACAATCCAAATGATAAATTTTCAGTAAAACTCGTTCTTCAGCGTGGGAATCCAGGACAGTGTGTTGGGCATGTTCCGATAGAGTTTAGCAAGATTTTTAATTATTTTTTAAGACGAGGAGGAAACATAAACGTGACTGTAACGGGAGATAATTTTTTTAACATTGGACTTGAAGTACCGTGCACATATACATTTTCTGGAAGTAATACCGATATAGAGAAATTGAAAACTTTGTTAAAATAATGGAGACTTCAGCAAAAAAGACTAAATACACGTTTTCGTTCAAATTTAAAGTTATTCAGTTTGCAGAGCAAAAAGGAAAACATGCGGCAGCAAAACTATTTAAAATTGACAGAAAACGCGTGCGAGAATGGTGTAAAAATAAATCTGCAATAGAAAATGGACAAAAGAGTCAGAAAAGATTACCAGGTGGGGGTAGACCTGTCCGTTATAAGGAAATTCACAATAAACTGATGGCATGGTTTCGTGAAAAACGAGATGCTGGTGTTCGTGTTACAGGAAAGGCCATGCGAGCAGAGGCATTAAGACTACATAAAGAAAACGGCAGTCAGTCATTTAAAGCATCACTTGGCTGGTTTGACAAATTCAAAAAACGACATAAAATTACATTCAGAAGGTCAAGACATGTTGCACAACATTCAACATCCATAGTAGACGATCGTGTCGACAAATTTTTAAATTTTGTTATCCGGATGCGTAGATTTCATGGATATGAAACCAGTGAAATAGGCAATATGGATGAGACCCCAGTGTGGTTCGAAATGTCAGGAAAGTCAACATTAGCTGAACGTGGGGAAAAGGAGGTGCGTGTGGCAACAACGGGCCATGAAAAAGAAAGACTTACTGTTACGCTCGCTGCTTATGCTGACGGAACAAAACTACCTCCTCTTGTTCACCTACCTGGTGTCCGTCCACTACCAAAAAATGAAGTTCCGAACGGTGTGGTAGTGTTTATGTGTGGATCGGGAAAAAAGTCTTGGGCAAATGAAGAAAGCATTAACTTTTGGTTGAAAAGAATTTGGGGTTTAAACAACCAAAAACGCCGTTTTCTCGTTTGGGATGCCTTTAGGGCACATATAACTCCATCCATCAAAGAGTCTGTCCAAATGAAATACAACTCGGATCTGTGTGTTATTCCCGGAGGATGCACATCAAAATTACAGCTGGCTGATGTTTCATGGAATAAACCGTTTAAGTCGCACTTATCAGAAATTTATGATGAATGGCTATTTTCTGGACCTGTGGAGAAAACCAAAGGTGGCAACAGACGTGCTCCTTCTAAATCTTTAATTCTGAAATGGATCAAACAATCCTGGGATGCAATTTCTCCTGACATAATACGTAAATCATTTAAAAAATGTGGAATCTCGAATGCCTTGGACGGCAGTGAAGATAATTTATTTCAAAATGAAGGCGACGATGATCCATTTGAAGGATTCGACGAAGAGGACGTCAGAATGGATGAAGAAATTTTAGCAAACGTTTCGTCATTCAACGAACAAAACACCGAAATCAGCGATGGTGAAAACGAAATAAATTCAGAATTGGAAGAGGAAAATGAATCCGATTATGACAGTGACGGACATTAACGATGTGTAGCTTTTACCAGTTGTATAAAATCTTTATGAAAAAACTTAGTTTTAGTTTAGAATAGTTACCGTAGTTCATTGATAGATAGATTTAGAGTGTAGATTATTGATTTATTTTCCGATGTACATGTAGCATGTGTAGCGAAGTGCATAATTAGCGGAACTACCGGTATTTTTGGAACTCATTGTTCGATTATTTTACAATTTTCATTAAAGCTCAAATCGATTACTGTATAATTCTAATTAAAGTTCTAAGATTACTGGTCTTG
Organism: Bathymodiolus brooksi; assembly: GCA_963680875.1. Classification (NCBI taxonomy): domain Eukaryota; kingdom Metazoa; phylum Mollusca; class Bivalvia; order Mytilida; family Modiolidae; genus Bathymodiolus; species Bathymodiolus brooksi. The sequence continues at coordinate 67,988,456 of OY804582.1, forward strand.
ATTTATTTTTATGGAAATGGGGACGTTTATTAGAAGTAAAAATGTTCTGTTGGCAGAATTAAGTGAGGGGGCGTTTATTAGAAGGGGGGCATTAATTAGAAGAAATACGGTATATTAATAAAGAGCTACACAGAGTGAAGCATGACACGACAAGTATTTTGCTTCACACAGTAAATTACTGGACACAGTAATATGCTACATGTATGTACACCAATTTTATTTTGGACGTTTGTCTTGTTTCACTATTTCAAGTGTTAAATATTCCTTCCAATTCTGCCAAATTTCAGAATTTGGTTTCCATTTTAGATTCAGGTACCCAAGCCAGAAGCAATTATCTTGATAAAAAAAAACTTGACAACTTTTCAGGAATATGCAACTGCGATGCTATATATATAATATATTCAAAAGCAACACTTCCTGGTTTTGGTATATATCGTCAGCCATTTCTGATGCATACCAAAAATAAAAAAGTGTAAAAGACCATGTAATGATCATTAATGTAAAGTTTGTGTTCAAGCAAGTTTGTACTTTTCTAAGAAGGACCTTTTTAAACATTTTTGGCCATCTTGGATTCCACATAAACTTTCTACAGAACCATACAAGGAACATTCCAGCCATGATTGCTTTCACATCATTCCATAGTATAATAAAGGGCTGGGACCATTTCAACAAGGAAAAGCTGAACAAATGTATATTAAAAACAAATGTTGACATAATATTTTTCTTGAGAGAGTAAATAGCTGGACACAGTAATGTGTTGAACACAGTAATATGCTAGAAACAGTAATTTGGTGGACTCGCTGTATTTTGGACATTTGTCTCATTTTACTTAAAGGGATATTGTCTACCAGCTGCGTAATTTTTTCATACCCAAAATTATTGTCGATTTCCGTACTGACCTTCATAAAATGAAGATTAACACCGAGTTATGTTGCAAAAGATACGAAAAAGACCCAAAACTTTCGTTATCAGAATTATTGTCCGGATGACAATATTCAAATCTGTTCATATGGCCTTCTATGCGAACACGTCTTGAGCATGCGCACTGTTTAGAAACAATAAACAACATGTGGTTCTTGGGCAAAAGAGAAACTGTCAACGTGTGGAAGAAAGCGGACTTTGACGGATTCAGAGATAAAGAGGAATAGAAGTGAAGTATCTTCCAAATGGAACAAATGCAGGATATATGTAGGGGATCAGTTGGACCGTTGCCGTTGGATGAAGCGAACTCAAGGAAGTGCTTGATTATTGTTGATAGGTAAGCCGAGCATGTTGCCTTCTTTTCTCAATCGTTTTTCATATTTTATGAATTTATGATGATGCCTATGATCATTTTCGGTAGATATTAATCAATATATGTAATTTTGCACCTGGCAACAGCAAATTATTGTCAATGAGTAGCATAAAACGGACGTATTTGCGAGGTAAACAAACACAAATTTTAAGAGGCCAGCAAAGGGGAAATGGGAGTGCAAAAATGATATCAATGACAATGCAGTTTATTATTATCAATTTAAAAAAAAATATCGAATCAATTCATTTTTAATGCAAGAATTAAAACTGTACATGGCTTAATGAAAACCCTATAAAGTTCTTTTTATTCAAGCAAATTTATTTCTTTGATATAATTAGGCTTTTAATTTTATCAAATTTCAACAACTTGGACATGAAACTTAGTTTTGGGAACCAAAAGTATATACCTTACTTTCTGCGAATTATCACTATAATGGAAAATCAGTATGTATTTTTCAAATAAAAGCTTTCTATTTAAAGAAGCTTCATTTCAATTGCACTTTTAGTTTGGATCCTGTAAGTATAATATATAATTATAAACAAGGTTTTGAAGAAATGATATGAATATCCATTGAAATTTTCAAGTTTCAGAACTTTTTTTATATATGACTACAAAATTTTACTGAAATTTCAGAAATGTCCTAAAATGCATATTTTAGACCATGGCTAAATGAAAATCATTTTCAATTCCTTTATGCAAACAAGTTTATATCTTGGGTACTGGAAATACATTACATAAATAAGGTTAAAAGTACTTTTCAATAAGTTTGAACATGGGAGCCAAAATTATATCTTCCTGTCTGAATTATCACCATAGTGGAAAATCAGTATGTATCTTTTATATAAAAAGCTTTCCATTTAAATAAGTGTCATTTCAGTAGCATTTTTAGTTTGGATCCTGTAAGTATGATACATAAACAAGGTTTTTAAAACATAATATGAAGATCCATAGAAATTTGCAAGTTTCAGAAACTTTTCTATATATGTGACTATAAAATTTTACTGAAATGTCCTGAACTGCATATTTTAGACTATGACTAAATGAAAATCGTTTTCAATTTCCTTATGCAAACCAAGTTTATTTCTTGACTATTCTAAAAACATTACATTAACTAGTTTTTTACTACATTTCAACAATTTTGGACATAATTTTTAGTTCAGGGAGCCAAAATTATACTTTACTATCTTAGAATTATCAACATAGACATGATAGAGGGAAATCAATATGTATTTTTCATATAAAGGCTTTCTATTTAAAGAATTGTCATTTGAACTGCTTTTTATCCCCTCGTCAACGAAGTTGCCAAGGGATATAGTAACGCTACCGTCCGTCCGTCACATCCTTGTGAACACTCTAGAATCAACATCCTTCAATGGATTTTGACCAAACTTGGTACATACTTAGTCCTTAAGAGAATCTGGAACCCTATTGATTTTCAAAGTCAAAGGTCAAGGTCACCGGGTAAAATTTTTAGGCAAGGGGATACGCCACGCTTTGCCCTTGTTTAGTTTGGATCTTGTAAGTATGATTTATAAACAAGATTTTTAAGAAATAATGTGAAGATCCATAGCAATTTGCATGTTTCACAGTGTGTGAATTTAACAGTAGACCGATGGCCCATGTCTGTGTTAAAATCATGCAGGTTTTTGTAAAATTATCTAAATTTTTTAGGCAAATTACTACAAAAACTGGTAATTTCAGACAAATGTGATTTTGTAGTGATTGATATTTGTACTTTTGATTTAGATATTCTGACCAAGGTAATTCTAGAGTAGAAGAAATGAGCAGCCATCACATTTCAACGAAACGGATGAAACTGGAGAAATCGAGTTCATTTGTGAACCCATTTGAGTATGTTCATTTTGTTAAAGATTAGACATATTCTACATTATGTTTATAGGTAACATTGTCAATATTGTTCAACACAGTCACTCGTATAACAGTTTCCTATTAATTATTGTGGCTTGCATAGTGATACTACTAGTAGCTATATTATATAGGGATCATGTTGGCTTCTGCGTCATCGTTACATTTTCATCAATCCACAAGCTGAAATGGCCAGTCCTCTTTAGCTACTTACGGGAATGAAACCAAACTGGGACAGAATTGACGCACGTCTGGCGCACCAAATTTTTTCCTGGAACTTTGATGTAATTTTGTCTCTTTATATTGGGTTGTGTAGATGTGTGCTGGATACATGTATATAGATTTAATATTATTTTGAAAAGCTTTTTCGTTATACAGCTGCACATCAGAACCATATAGCAAAATTTGTTTCGATATTATACACATACACTGTAATAAACAATTATTTTTTATTCTTACAGTCTCTCAATAGATATTACTGAAGAGGGCAGTGATGTTGGTGATGATTCTGACGATGGAGATTTTGAACCTAGCCTCAACTTCACTCTAAGGTTTGTCATGTTAATTTCATGTTTCAGTTGTAACTTACATACTTGAAATTTTGTCCTAATAACAGAACCATGCATGATCATATGTCATAGGAGCTTTATTATACCCCCGCTCCACTGGAAGGGGGAGGGGGTATACTGTTTTACCTCTGTCCATCCGTTCGTCCCAAGATGTTCATAACATTTTTCTCAGTAATTATTTATGGCAGCAATCTGATATTTGATCATAGGCTTCAGAAGGGTCAATCGAAAGTCGCAAACCCGCTGTGTTGTCCATGGTCAAGTCCGGTAGAAGTCCCATCCGATGAAGGGAAAGACATCAACAACAAATGAAGATCAGGTCTGATTTGGGTAACAGACACCCTGTAACAATTGACCAGCTCGTGATGCCTGCCGTAGAACTTCTTGAGGGATGACCACAACCTAAAATCTGTCTACAAATCACTCAAATCCTTCATAAAGTGGACTTGTAATGATATGTTTAGTTTGTCATTCACTATACATTCGAGATATTCATCTTGAATTGAAAGTTAGGGCTCCATAGATCATAATCTCAATTCTATTGTTTTATTCTTGTGAATTACATTGTATGTATTTTTCTACTTCAGGTGGCAGAGAAGTTACAACAAAAAGACAGTCTGTGCAGCCTGTTAAAGCTGACAAGTCATATTCCTATGTTCCAAGACTATTAAGGGTCATCATTTGTATGAGACTGCAAGATAATGAAGGAATGAATTAACATGTGCAGTTGGAAGTAGATGATCCCAGAAGAATCTCGGTCCATCTTGCACCAATTCCACAACCTCCAACTCGGGATGATATTGTAGCATCTCAGAAATCCAGATTTGAAGACCAAGACAAAACAATTTACTATATTGTCGCATAAAATAAATTTAGATTGTCACTCTTTGTTTTTCCTGGTCTAACAGAAGTTCTGCACATTTAGAGCAGAAAAGTACCCAAGTCAGGATAATGGCCATTACAAATTGTCCAATGCACAATAATGATAGCTGGTGGCCATTTTGAATTTTCAAATGGTGCAAACAGTAACAACACATGTTAAAGACATTCATAGGAACATATATACCAGATTTCAATTCAATCCCTTCAGCGGTTCTTGAGAAGAAGTTTCTTGAAAATCGACCAATCAGAATTTTCAAAGTCACATGGTGGCTATGTTTTTTGACGAATCTGCACAAAAGTAACAACTCTTGTGTAGGACCTCATAGAAAACATCTCTGCCAAGTTTGGTTTTGAATTATATAAAAGACTGTCAGTCCATTTTAGAAGAAATTGTCAGTGCTGATAGAACAAAAAATAATAATAAGATGGCAAAACTTTCAAATTAAATTTACAATTCCAACTGACCAACTTGTGAAATTAACAACTCATTAGGGTTGATTTATTTTTTATTTTTGGTGTTTTAACGCCACTTTCAGCAATATTTCAGCTATATCATGGCGACCAGTTTTAGTGGTGGAGGAAGCCAGAGTACCCGGACAACCACCGACCATAGGGAAGCAAGTGGTAAACTTTATCATTATAGGGTATATGGGATAAAATACAAAATATTTCATGAACAAGTTTTAATTAAATCGTCTAGGAATGAAACCCTTGTATTGTCCATATAGATCAGGATACTTGTCCCTAATTTCCCAAGTACAACAGCTTGGGATCACACGTCTGACCCCAGCTCCAAGTCGGCCATGTGCCCAAATGGTATACTGGCGGTAGGCTGCATACCTATTGGATCTGTTGTAATCCTCATCATGGGGCATTACTACAAGTTCCTCTCGAAACATTCTAGCAACCCCCAACACTGCCTCATCAAGGACAATCCGATCAAAGTCCTGTAATAAAGACAAGAGATTTAATAAAAACAGAGTAAAGACAGATGGTTATACATTCATCTAGAAAAATGAGCTCTATTTAAAAAAGAAATATAATTCATTATAAGTGAAATAGTTTGCACAAATTCAGTTTAGAGAAATGAAAAAAAGTCTTATTTATGACCACAGTTTTATTTCGTTTTTTGTTGGTATATGGAAGAACCATTTTGGTCTTGCAATATTTTTTTATCAATTTACCCCTCAAGCTATTCAATTTTAATTTTATGTTTTTTTTCCTAAAAATTATTTTGATTCTGAATCTTGAAGAAAAAAATTTGGCTGGACAGGAGAAAAAAATATATTCTGACTTGACATTTTCACAGTATAATCATATACTTGCCATTCTCACAGTATAATCATATACAAAATTTTGAAGAAAAAAAATTATTCCAGCACTTCGCCAATCTAATTAAAATTAGATCTACGCGCTTGCTCCCTATTTTAGATCTAATTATACCCCCGGTCCCCGAAGGGGGAGGGGGGTATACTGTTTTACCTCTGTCCGTCCGTCCTTCCAAAATATTTTTCGTCACATTTTTCTCAGCAACTATTGATGGCAGAAATCTGATATTTGGTCACAAGCTTCACATAGGTATGCCATATCGTGGGAAGCGTTTTTGGAACCATCAGATTCCTACTTCCTGTTTGCCGACTTAGTTGGTTTTTATCCACATTGAACATATATGCACATTTTTCTCAACAACTATTGATGGCAGAAATCTGGTATTTGGTCACAAGCTTCATATAGGTACCCCATATCATGGGAAGTGGCAGGGGTATCATAAGTGAGCATTAGATCACAGTTCACCTTGTTTTAATTAGATTGGCACTTCGCCGGAAAATAAGAAAATATGATTTCTGTGGCGTCTGAAAAAAACATTTCTACGGCGAAAAAACGTGACATAGCCCCCTTCAAGGTAAATGGTCAGTCCCATATTATTTTGCAGCAACTGTCTTGTGGAACTAGAAGTAAGGTCTCTTTTGTTTCTAATCCAGCCCAAATTTCTCTGAAACATTCCAGTCAATTAACAAATAAAACAACACTGGCTACGTCATTCGTTTTCATCAGACATGTATTTCACTGTGTTCTACATGTATGTCTCTGTTTTCATATTGTCGGTAAACTGGCTAAAATAAATTAATTTAACACGTGTATCAAAATCTCGGGAAACAACTTCATAACTTATAAGAAGAAAAAAACTAATTTAGTTATTTTTAATGCCGGCAAAAATTTCCGATCGAAAATACGTAGTTGAGCTTGTCCCCATAGGGTGCCTCCTGGCATGTTTTCAATGGTTATCGTGGAAATATCGGCTGAATCTGTTAAGGCATGTAGTTTTCATCAAAGAAAATCTATTCCTGATACAGAAATTATTTATTCTACGTCTTTTAGATACAATCGATTCGCAAATAGCTTTTTTCCTCAACTTTTATAGAAACTTACCTCAATATCCATGCTGCAGCATCCGGGCTACTGACATAAAAATAGATAAATAAATAGAGTTGGCCTCGCCCAGGTCAGTGCATAATTAATTAGCTTCCGGTAACGATGATCAGCTTTTTCAGTAGAAAAAACAACGTTTCGGAGCGTATTCATCAATAATTCGGTGTTTAATCTTCATTTTATGAAGGTCAGTACGGAAATCGACAATAATTTTGGGTATGAAAAAATTACGCAGCTGGTAGACAATATCCCTTTAAGCGCTAAAATATAAAGTTAAAATTTGTTGGCCCCTTTTGGTTGACTTTATCATGGAAACCTTAAATCCATCAACCTCAGGAAAACAGGAAACTCCCATCGGTTCAATAAATTATAAGAAAAACATCCCATCAAAATTGGATGTAAAATAAAAAGTTGATATGGCTTCCAAATATGCAAAATTTCAGAATTTGGAACATTATAGACCGCTTTTGGAAATAACATAGCAAAACAATTTTATGACCCATCAATAACCAATTAAGATGATCATTTTGCAAAAAACTGCTTTAAAACAGGATGAAAAATTAAAAAGTAAAACATTTGAAATTTCCCCCTTTTATGTCAAAAACAGTAATAATTTCATAATAATGCTTGTATTTGATGGAAAAAAACCCTCTCCATGTACAAATAAAAAAGAAACTTTCATTTTTGCCCCTTAGGACCTCTTGGTTTGAAACCCATAGGGTTACAATACCCCAAATCAATATCAGCCTTTATTCAGTGCCAAGTTATCACACGGAAACCATTCTGTCTACAGACAGGCAATGATGATGACTCCCAGATAACACCAGGGTCATAACATAACTTCCATGGGAGTTCAGTATGCTGCTAAGAACATTGAGAACATATTAACCAATAATTTATAGTTCTCATCAGAAATATACCCTTGTCTAGTAGATTACTCAACCAATATAACATGAAAACAGAAGATTAAAGTCATCATGAATTGGAATTATTCAAATAAACTTTCTGGGTCTAAACTGACTGCTTTCATGTTTACAATATCATTTTGTAATAGAGGGTCTCTACCACAGTGTAGTTATATTTAAAGGTATTATCATTTTGTAATACAGGTGATCATATCACAGGTAATACACATATATACCTATTGCTTCTTCAAAGGCAAATAAAACAGTTTTTCCTTCCTGTAGATATTGATCTGCTTTGTTTCCCATCCATTTAAAACCTGTTAATGTTTCCTGTAAAATGATATTAATCAAACCCTCATTATATTGTTTGTTAAGAAGAGTTTGAAGATACCAAAGGGGTAATCAGAATCTGTATATCAAAGAAGAACAGACAACACAATGGACAAAAGAAAAAGTACAAAAGGACAAACAACGATCTACAAAACATACACATAAAGCTAAAGATCGAGTAACACGAACCCCACTAAAAACTGGTAGTGAACTCAGGTACTAGGGAAGGGTAAGCAGTTCCTGCTTCACTTGTGGCACCCACTCATGTTCATCTGGTTAAAACCCGGTGATAAGTCATGAATATTATACAAAATACATACAAATAACAAAATCATATGTCTTATTCAACATTTAGGAAAGATAACAACGGGTTAATCAGAAAAAGTCAATCAAAGGACAGACAATGTATTGGCCTAAGTAAATCAAAGGACAGACAATGTATTGGCCAGAGTAAATCAAAGGACAGACAATGTATTGGCCAAAGTAAATCAAAGGACATACAATGTATTGGCCAGAGTAAATCAAAGGACAGACAATGTATTGGCCAGAGTAAATCAAAGGACAGACAATGTATTGGCCAGAGTAAATCAAAGGACAGACAATGTATTGGCCAAAGGAAATCAAAGGACAGACAATGTATTGGTCAAAGTAAATCAAAGGACAGACAATGTATTGGTCAAAGTAAATCAAAGGACAGACAATGTATTGGTCAAAGTAAATCAAAGGACAGACAATGTATTGGCCAAAGGAAATCAAAGGACACACAATGTATTGGTCAAAGTAAATCAAAGGACAGACAATGTATTGGTCAAAGTAAATCAAAGGACAGACAATGTATTGGTCAAAGTAAATCAAAGGACAGACAATGTATTGGTCAAAGTAAATCAAAGGACAGACAATGTATTGACCAAAGTAAATCAAAGGACAAACAATGTATTGGCCAAAGTAAATCAAAGGACAGACAATGTATTGGCCAGAGTAAATCAAAGGACAGACAATGTATTGGCCAAAGTAAATCAAAGGACAGACAATGTATTGGCCAGAGTAAATCAAAGGACAGACAATGTATTGGCCAAAGGAAATCAAAGGACAGACAATGTATTGGTCAAAGTAAATCAAAGGACAGACAATGTATTGGCCAAAGTAAATCAAAGGACAGACAATGTATTGGCCAGAGTAAATCAAAGGACAGACAATGTATTGGCCAAAATAAATCAAAGGACAGACAATGTATTGGCCAGAGTAAATCAAAGGACAGAATGTATTGGCCAAAGGAAATCAAAGGACAGACAATGTATTGGTCAAAGTAAATCAAAGGACAGACAATGTATTGGCCAAAGGAAATCAAAGGACAGACAATGTATTGGTCAAAGTAAATCAAAGGACAGACAATGTATTGGCCAAAGTAAATCAAAGGACAGACAATGTATTGGCCAGAGTAAATCAAAGGACAGACAATGTATTGGCCAAAGGAGATCAAAGGACAGACAATGTATTGGTCAAAGTAAATCAAAGGACAGACAATGTATTGGTCAAAGTAAATCAAAGGACAGACAATGTATTGGCCAAAGTAAATCAAAGGACAGACAATGTATTGGTCAAAGTAAATCAAAGCACAGACAATGTATTGGCCAAAGTAAATCAAAGGACAGATAATGTATTGGCCAAAGTAAATCAAAGGACAGACAATGTATTGGTCAAAGTAAATCAAAGGACAGACAATGTATTGACCAAAGTAAATCAAAGGACAGACAATGTATTGGCCAAAGTAAATCAAAGGACAGACAATGTATTGGCCAAAGTAAATCAAAGGACAGACAATGTATTGGCCAAAGTAAATCAAAGGACAGACAATGTATTGGCCAAAGGAAAACTAAATGGTTGACAAAACTCTACATGAAAAACTAACAATTGAGCAACGAATACTCCACTAAAAACTCAAGTGTTGTGGAAGGATTAACAGTTCCTGTCTCACCAGTGTTAGCAGTTCCTGTCTCACCAGTGGCACACATCATGTTACTCTTGTGAAAGCATTATTGAAAGTGGCATTTAACACCAACAACCAATTACAATTATTTCAATTGCATTAAAAATTGAGAGTAAATCAAAATCTTTGATCAAATCTCGCCCTTTGATGCTATTTAATTTTTTAGATTTGTTAGACATTCCATTAAGATGTCATTTCATCTTGATCTTTTCTTGTATCTACTTAATCAGAACACTCTGTTCCATCTCTAACCCTAACACTAACTGAAATATTAGAGCAAACGTTTAGCTAGTCCATACTGATGTTTTCATTGGTAAACTGCTAATTAAATTAAATTCCCATGCAACAGGATTTTGGTTTGGTTGGTTTATGGTGTTTAACGCCACTTTCAACAATATTTCAGTTATATCTTGGCAGTCAATTTTATTGGTGGAGGAAACAGGGGTATCCAGAGGAAACCACCGACCTGTCGCAAGTCACTGACAAACTTTATCACATAATGTTGTATCGAGTACACCTCATCATGAACTGGCTTCAAACTCACAATTTTAGTGGTGATAGGCACTGATTGCACAGGTAGTTATAAATCCAACTACTATATACGATCACAATCACAACAGCCCCCCCAAAAGGATCATGGAAAAGAACATCTGTTTATAAGAAAACATTTTTTTTTACATATTGTACCAATACACCTGCAAATATTCACCAGTGCATTTACATTTTTCATGCATTAAAGAATGGTGAAATTTAGATGCAAATGATACCAAAATAATCTTCCAATATAAAATAGCTACACAGTGCTATTTACCTCAAAGTTAAAGCCCTCATGTCTGCTAATAGTCTGCAATATCTTAGATGACACTGTACTGGCTAACATATAGACATCAGAGGCTGAATATAGAAACAATTAAAAAATTATATATATTCTGGTGTCATATTGTTCAATACTTTAAAAATTAAAGGGCCCGGGTGGCTCAATGAGTTAGGTAGCTGGATTACCTAACAACTCATACAAGCCTATCACCAATATGGCATGGGTTCGCACCCGGCTTTGTAAATTACAAAGAAGGGTGCACTGGACTGCACTTGGAAATACAATTTTTCTAAAAATAAAATCATGTGTTAATGGCATCTACTTTAATTGACTAAATATATAATCACTTGCAGATCTGTGCAGCCCTCTTTTATTATTACATCAAAATAAGACTGGCAGAAAGAAACATATTACAGAAAAAAAAACAGAAAATATATTGAACTACTCATTGCCATGCAGATCTGAGCTCATTTTGACTCAAAATTAAGCAGCAATACACTGTTTAAGAAATTTATATTTTTAGTAATGGTTGCCTTCTTGAATGGAGGGTATGATTGATTGATTGATTGATTGATTGATTGGTTGGTTGGTGTTTAATGCCAACATTAGCAATATTTCAGCAGACTGTCAAATACAATTTTGAAAGGGGATAAACAAAGTTAGTTTTAATTTAGTTCAGTGGTTTCAGAGGAGATTTAAATGTGAAAATATAACAATGTACGACAGATGGCAGATGTCAGGTAAAACCAAAAGCTCCCATAGCCTTTGGCCATTCAAGGTAAAAAAATATTTCGCAAAAATATGGTCTATTATAAAACTTTGGATCTCCAGCACTGGACTCCACAGACCCTGATGTTTTCATCATTACTAGATTTACTCTCAATTTCACAAGGATTGTTCAAGTCTTTGGTAGTTTGTATCAAAGAAAGGGGTACAGAATTACCTGTTAAAGGTTGCAATCATACCTGGAAAATCTGGATTTTTAATTCTAAAGGAGTGCCAGCTCCACCACCCTAATAATGCACCTATTTCATTTCCTGAGAAAATCTGCCATTTGCCACTGTAAAAATAAAAATAACCAATATCATTTTACAATTTTGACACATTTTATTTTGCTCAAGAGGATAGGACATCTAGCTACACTCAATATAAACAGTGTAGAACATTTTATCAAGTGTATGTCTATTCAACGGTCTGTAGTCATTCAGATTTTTTATTCAGCTATCCATGACTATTTGGATAACAATCCATACTACAGTCTGTAGACATCTGGATTTCAGTTCAGAGATCTTCTGTGTATAATTTACATGTATGCAGAAAGATTTCAAATATTTAAATGATTATGTATGATTAGTTTGTCATTGAGTGACAGGATGGAGAGGCTTCAATGCTGATACTATCAAATTATGTATGATTAGTTTGTCATTGAGTGACAGGATGGAGAGGCTTCAATGCTGATACTATCAAATTATGTATGATTAGTTTGTCATTGAGTGACAGGATGGAGAGGCTTCAATGCTGATACTATCAAATTATGTATGATTAGTTTGTCATTGAGGACAGGATGGAGAGACTTCAATGCTGATACTATCAAATTATGCATTTAATATTAAGGGAAAATGAACGTTTATTTCACTCCAGGAAACTAGTCATGATCGACAATATCACTGAGTATCCGACAATGAGAAACAAATTCCTTTTTAATGAGTGATTTTTGCTTAACACAAACCCAGCAATTATTCAGCTATATCATGGAGAGAACAAGTTAATTTTCAATGAGATGATGATGAGGTCCTCTCTGTACTAGACCAACAGGCTTAATTGGATTTTTAAAGAAAGTGTTAGCTCACTGAAACAACAGTCCGTGGATACACATGTCGCCAAACAACGCCACATTATCCTGATTCCAAGCCAACTAGTCATTGCTCCTTCCCCTTAATGCTGTGTGCTTAGCAGAAAAACAAAAATACCAATTTTATAGTCTTTGGTTTGACCTGATCAGGTCTCGAACCCACGATCTACCACACTAGAGGCGAGCACGCTAAACCATTACATTGCCGATGAGGTTAATTCCTTTTTGAAACATCTTATTAACACAAACAAACGTATAAAATGTATAACCAAGCAACAATAATAATTCAGTCATGGACTAATTAATTACTGTATAGTTCAGTTACGTGTGATTTATATTTGATATTTGGTTGACTAATTGATCGATTGAGTGATTATAACTTAATGTCCATCGAGAAGTATTTCATCTATATTCAGGATGAGTATAAAAAAACCATACAAAAATGAAGGAAGAGATGGGATAACCGGGTCAATGACTTTTGACTGCCACTGAAAAAGAATGGCGAGTTGCGTAAGGACGAAAAATTTAGTCTTTTATAGCGGCTACAATGAGACTAGTCTTTTTTTTAATCTACAAAAGAGGCTCTAACGTGCAGAGCATGGCATTCTCCAAACACATTAGCCACAATGGTCAACAAACAGCACCCCCCCACTCCTTCCCACCCATCAACAGGGCACCCACTATTTGTTACTTGGGGGTGCACTGTGGGTTTGAGCACTAGGTACCTTCACCAGTACCCAGTATTTGATATTTGGAATGTAAGAGTAGTTATACAATAATGATATTTATTTGTTGGTGGATTTTTGTTATCCTGAATGTACATGGACTGGAATATGTACCTGTCAAGTTTCTCAGCGATAGCTAGTCTGTCAGCATCTGGATCATTGGCTAGTATAACAGTACTGTTATTAGCATCAGCAGTGTCTATGGATAGGGACTGAAATAAATCAATTAAAATATTTAAAACATATACTGGATTGATGATTGAATATTAGCAATTCTAACATGACGTCCTTCTTTCACTTGGTAAAGAAACGAGCGATTTATCAATTGGGTATAATCTCATTAGCACATGCGTAGGTGCATGTGACTGACTTTCCAGTCGTAAATGTTTATGTTGGTGAATTATCGTCTGCTCGAATTGGGCAGCATAAATTGTGTGCGACATTGTCCGCAAACGTAAATATAAATTACTGTCTTCCAATCAAAGTATACTACCGTATTTGTACTCTGAGACATATCAGAATCGAAATAATTCATGGAAGCCAGAATGTGCTTTGAGTTTTAACATGGGTTGGCAGATATTAGTAAATTTTATCCCTCGCCTCCAGCTCGGGATAAAATACTAATATCCGCCAACCCATGTTAAAACTCTAAACACATTCTGGCTTCCATGATTTATTTCTTTATTGTACAACATTGTAGTAATCTATAACCTGACCATTAAAACTAACAACAAAATAGGCAATAATAATGAACAGTCTGACCATTCAAACAATCAACAAAAATTTAAAAAAAAAATAACAATCTACCATCTGACCATTAAAACTGGCCACAAAACAAAATAGAGACACTTTTGGGAAAGCTCACAAAATGATACCTCATACATATTCAAATCAACATATGAATTATTACAAAAACATATCGTCTTTGAAGGCATCCACTTTTTCAGTGCTCAAGTTACTAATATATTTTAAGGCATTCAGAGGTAATACACAGGACATGTGCTGTATGTTGGATATAGGATATAGTTGAATACTCTGTGACCTTGCCCTTCTAAATAGACAATCTAATCTTATTTGCAACAATTTATATCAAGAATCATTTGAGGCATTCAAATTCTGAGCTGGACATAATGTGCTGTATAATGATAAATTGAATATGTAGTTACAGTTAAACTACCTTTGTGACCTTGAACTACCAGATCGACATTTGAACTATATTCGGTATGCCAGGGCATGAAGAATTATTTTTAAAATCACTTACCTAAAAGAAAGTGAAATAAAAAATTTACTTTCCCTTCTGAGAAACTGTTAACAACAAGGTACGGACAGACACAAAGTGGTGGTAAAAGATCACTACGCCTTTGGCCGGGTGAGTTAATAACATTACAATACTTACTAAGGCACCTTCTCCCTCCTCTGGGTTAGGGTACCGTACTGTAGGAAATTCAGGATCTGGCATTATCTGGGAGGAAAAACATATATGGTATAAAAATATAACGCCATAAAAAGTTAGTTTTTGAATTTGAAATAAAAATAATTTATGTTTGGAAGGTTAGATTATTAAATATACTCAGTAATTCTTTTGGTCTGTCTTTTTTTTCAATTAAAATCTTATATTAAGGTGAATTGAAAAGATTTAAATTTTTGACCAATCAAAATACAGGATGGGTAATAGGTTTATTGGCGTTTAACACCACTGTCCACATCATTTCAGTTTTATCATTAGATTACGATTGTCAGTTTTATTAGTGGAGAAAATCAGTTACTGGGGGAAAAAAACACAGACTTGTCGTAATTCACTGAACACATTGATTTATTACAGTTTACCTTGCCATGGACAGAAATCAAACTCACAAATTTTGTGGTATTAGGAACTGTTTCTATTGGTCAATTTAATACAGTTACGATACAATCCCAACAACAGTGAGTGGAGGAAACCTCTGTCTCTGGGGATAATTTTTTTTACGAAAATAACATTATCCATGGCATGTGTTAAATTTATCACATTTAACACATGGATTACATTATTTTCATAAAAATTTTAAAAACTACAAACAAACTTTGGCTTCCATGTATTATAGCTTACTTGTTTTACAACTGTAATGGGTTCACTGTAGTCTATATACACGTAATAAATATGTGTAGCTTAATTACCTGCTCTAAAACTGGAATGGGTTCCTTAAAGCCAAATGGTTTACATGCCTCAAGTACATATGGATATCCAACACCATGCATAGCTGTGTAGGTAAACGTTACTGGAGATATGGAATTCTTCTCTCTATAAAACAATATAAAATGTATACTGTTACTGTAACATGAGGAACTACAACCAAAACAATTTTACTATAGATTTAGTATAAGTAAGAACGGCTCTTTGGTGTCTTTTTACGGGAGTTCCGGAGTCATCTTCTGAGAAACCGGAGTACCCGGAGAAAACCACTGACCTGTCGCAAGTCACTGACAAACTTTATAACATAATGTTGTATCGAGCACACTTCGCCTGAGCAGGGTTCAAACTCACAAGTTCAACGCAAAGCTATTGACCAACAGCAATTGTGCAAGGTGACAGGTATGAAAGTCAATCAGTACTCTACTAGACTTACTTAAAGTAACACAACTTCTTCAGATCTTCATTGTAGTGTACTGTCAATCAGTACTGTACTAGACTTACTTAAAGTAACACAACTTCTTCAGATCTTCATTGTAGTGTACTAAGATATCATTATAAGGATCTTTTCTAAGAGGACTTCTGTCTACATTGGAGGCATCCCATGAAGTGACTAGTGGTTGTAGGTTATCTTCTATTGATTGAGCTACATGTTTGTCTACAGGAGAAATAATCTACAAAAATAACAAGCAATTGACATGTAATTACAGAGGAACCTGTCTAATCTTGTCTACAGGAGAAATAATCTACAAAAATAACAAGTAATTAACATGTAATTACAGAGGAACCTGTCTAATCTTGTCTACAGGAGAAATAATCTACAAAAATAACAAGTAATTAACATGTAATTACAGAGGAACCTGTCTAATCTTATCTACAGGAGAAATAATCTACAAAAATAACAAGTAATTAACATGTAATTACAGAGGAACCTGTCTAATCTTGTCTACAGGAGAAATAATCTACAAAAATAACAAGTAATTAACATGTAATTACAGAGGAACCTGTCTAATCTTGTCTACAGGAGAAATAATCTACAAAAATAACAAGTAATTAACATTTAATTACAGAAGAACCTGTCTAATCTTGTCTACAGGAGAAATAATCTACAAAAATAACAAGTCATTAACATGTAATTACAGAAGAACCTGTCTAATCTTGTCTACAGGAGAAATAATCTACAAAAATAACAAGTAATTAACATGTAATTACAGAGGAACCTGTCTAATCTTGTCTACAGGAGAAATAATCTACAAAAATAACAAGTAATTAACATGTAATTACAGAGGAACTTGTCTAATCTTGTCTACAGGAGAAATAATCTACAAAAATAACAAGCAATTAACATGTAATTACAGAGGAACTTGTCTAATCTTGTCTATAGGAGAAATAATCTACAAAAATAACAAGTAATTAACAATTAATTACAGAGGAACTTGTCTAATCTTGTCTATAGGAGAAATAATCTACAAAAATAACAAGTAATTAACAATTAACATGTAATTACAGAGAAGCCTGTCTAATATCACACACCAAGGAACAGGGAAAATGTGTTAGACTGTACAGGATGTCAGAATACTCAAGTTTTACTTTTAGCTAACAGAAATTTACACAAATGTTTGATTAAAGTAAAACTATTATGTAAAGACTTACAATGCAGTTGCTTCAGTGACCACCTCTATTTAGTGACAGTCAAACCTGCTTTAGTGACCACCTCTATTTAGTGACAGTCAAACCTGCTTTAGTGACCACCTCTATTTAGTGACAGTCAAACCTGCTTTAGTGACCACCTCTATTCAGCAATAACTTGCATTATGTGACCTTAATATTTATTTCCTTTCAGAGTGCATTTCATATCAATTAAACCTGTATTAAGCGACCACCTGTCTTATGTGACCATATTTCACTGTTCCCTTGGAAGGTCACATAAGACAGGTTTGCTGTAATATTAAATTTATGTCACAATTAATACATTAAGAACAATAATATATCAGATAATAGTTCCATGTCTTTTAACAATTGTTTATAATAATAAGTTGTGAGTTTAAACCTCGTTCATGGTGAGGTCTACTTGATACAACATTATGTGATAAAGTTTGTCAGTGATTTGCAGCAGGTCGGTGGTTTCTCCAGTTTCTTCCACAACGATACAACTGAAATATTGTTGAAAGTGGTGCTAAACACCATAAAACCAAACCAAACCTACTTCTTATACAATAATATTGTGTTGTCCATGTTATATGCCAAAATATGTCCCAAGGTTAGAAGGCATAATGAAGGGGAGTGCATTATGCCTTCTAACCTTGGGACATATTTCGGCATATAACATGGACAACACAATATTATTGTTATTATTACTCTGAATGTCTTTGGCGATTTAAAAAACTGAAATTTGTCTAAAATGTATTGATAGTATAAAGATTGACAAATAATATTCATTTAAATTCAAGAAATCTTTAATTTCAACAATAACAGTGAACTGTCAAATATTTAATTTCCAAACCTGGAATTGGCCATTGTTTTGACAGACGACAGCATCAACGTTAAAGAAAAACGTATAATACATTGTAAATTGTACACTGTTAAAAGCGCTCAGGTGATCCCGTTTAGACCCCGCCTATTTAAAGGACGTAACATTGTTCTAAGCTCCGCCCATCAGCATAGTAATGACTCCAACAATAGTACTATGCGAGTGCATAGTACAACGACGCTATTTATTCTTTGTAAAATTATGTTTCGATAATATCAGGTCAATTATAATGAAAGTTTCTTACATGAAGAGTAATAATATCTATTTGTATGTGTACAACAGAAACTATTCTTTGTACACATAATACTGTCTGTTTGTGTTAAACAATATGAGCAATCATACATTGTGTATTACAACAGGTATTTGTTGGGCCATACAGGTATATCACAGTAAGGGCCTCTAATTTACTGATTTAGGTAATACATGTTCCACTAGATGATCATTAAAATATGTAGTTTTTAAGTATATAAATCTTAGACTTCTAAAATAAAATATAAATAAAAATATTTTCTGTGAAATAAGATTTGCATTATCAGGGGGGTGAATGTACGTCATAATTGGAAGCCATTTTGTGCTGCTGAAAGATAAGTTTTTACTTATAGCATTAGTTATTGTAAGGATAACGTTTTCGCAACAGGTGGGAATAACATTGTCGAAGTGTTAGAGAGTTTGACAAGTTTTTGAACGATGGACAGACCGTTGTTTAGCTGACATTTAGGGGCATTTGAGGCATTATCACATTTAATGTTATCCTTACAATAACTAATGCTATACGTAAAAACTTATCTTTAAGTGGCACAAAATGGCTTCCAATTATGACGTACATTCACCCCCCTGATTATATATCTAATGAATTTTGTAGTACCTCTTTAATGAGGAGAGGTAGAGGGGTTAATTACCTGTGAACCATTACTACCATAAACTTTATATCCGTTATCTTCCTTAGGATTATGTGAAGCTGTGACCATTATACCACACTCTGCTTTATAATATATCACTCCATAAGCCTACAAGTTAAAGGATGAAATGTAGTTGATTATACATGTACTTTATAATATATCACTCCATAAGCCTACAAGTTAAAGGATGAAATACAGTTGATTATACATGTACTTTATAATATATCACTCCATAAGCCTACAAGTTAAAGGATGAAATACAGTTGATTATACATGTACTTTATAATATATCACTCCATATGCCTACAAGTTAAAGGATGAAATACAGTTGATTATACATGTACTTTATAATATATCACTCCATAAGCCTACAAGCTAACGGATGAAATACAGTTGATTATACATGTACTTTATAATATATCACTCCATAAGCCTACAAGTTAAAGGATGAAATGTAGTTGATTATACATGTACTTTATAATATATCACTCCATAAGCCTACAAGTTAAAGGATGAAATACAGTTGATTATACATGTACATTATAATATATCACTCCATAAGCCTACAAGTTAAAGGATGAAATGTAGTTGATTATACATGTACTTTATAATATATCACTCCATAAGCCTATAAGTTAAAGGATGAAATGTAGTTGATTATACATGTACTTTATAATATATCACTCCATAAGCCTACAAGTTAAAGGATGAAATGTACTTTATAATATATCACTCCATAAGCCTACAAGTTAAAGGATGAAATACAGTTGATTATACATGTACTTTATAATATATCACTCCATAAGCCTACAAGTTAAAGGATGAAATACAGTTGATTATACATGTACTTTATAATATATCACTCCATAAGCCTACAAGTTAAAGGATGAAATGTAGTTGATTATACATGTACTTTATAATATATCACTCCATAAGCCAGGGGTTTCAAAGTGGGCCGGTACCCGGTACTTTTACCCGCCTGAGATCGTGTATAGTTCCGGCAGAAATTACTGAACCCCCCAAAATTAGCGGTGGTCAAAACCACAAGTACGATGGTCGATAGGCTTGTGGAATATTTTTCATAAAAAATTAATGATCACGTCAATTGCTGAATTCTCGCATTCAAATCGAACAACTGCGTCACGACCAAGTTGATGGGATATCCCCTGTTTTAAAAATAACTTTACCTTAGAATCGTAAATAGCAGTTTGCGCATGCGGTAAATAGATATGTTTTTGCCCCAATATCTTTTCATCCTTGTGTAAAACTCGGACCGGAACAAAACTGACATCATTTCAAAATAAAAAAAATGACCGATTACAAATTATGTTCAAACACAATTTAGTGTAATCTCCAGTAATATAAGTATGATCATTATGTATTATGAATATATGACTACACAATATTTTGTGCGATTTTTTTTATCCATTTAAAACCCAGGGTCGAATCATTCTGGGGCGTACTGTCTTGTTGCTTAACTCCGTCCATATTGTTTAACTTCCGGTATAAAAAAATAAAAACCTATGGCTAATTTATTTACATATTTTGACGGGGCCCTACGGCGGTTGTTCACAGAAATGAAAGTGTGCTGAAAAACATTTTTAAACGGGGGTACGAGGAGATAAGGGAAAGAAAATTACTAGAAATCTTGAAAAAGGACCGGACATGGCTCAAATACGAATTACATTGTAATGTCAAAACGCCGGCCCCCCTTTTTTCCAAAATAATTTAACTTTTGTGATTCAAATGTTAATAAATGTCTTCCCGCGAATCATTTTTGTTCGAACATTTTTTTTGCACATAAGTCGTGAAAGTAACAATATATAGTGTTTTTGTTTAATTATATTTGTATTGATCTATTAAAAAATTATAAATTTTATTAAAGATTGATGATTGCAAATTAAATTTATATGTTTCATCAAGGACGTATTCTATATACGTCCTTGGTTTCATTAATTATGACACTTATATGTCTTGATCCTGCCAATGGTCTTTGATGAGTTTAATTACTGGTAATAAAGTAAAAAAAACACACAAGCCAAGGTATTTTGAAAAAGAAAAGGACAAAGCCAACAAAAGAATTTTGAGAAGTTTAAGCTTTGATAACAATGGCTTGGTCAAGCCTAGCTGTGGAACCGTAGCTCTTTATGGTCCTTTTGGTTTTTTTTAAGATATGGCAGACTATCTATGAATAATCTTGGCTGAAGTCTGTAAACTTAAATATTCAATAAAAAAATTGGGGGGAAAAATCCAGGCATTATGCATGGTCTTCACTCTTGGTGAAATCTGAACTCTAAAGTTAATGGGATTTTTCTTTCAAAAACACTTAATGTTTTGCAGTCTCTGAAGTACATTTTTTGGTCCACAAAATGCTAGATTTCAGGAGCTTCCGCCCCCTGGACCCCTTACGGCCCTCAGCCTAATTTTTTAGGTACCTCCTAAAATTTAAGAAGTACCTCCTATTATAAAAAACTTTGAAACCCCTGCATAAGCCTATAAGTTAAAGGATGAAATGTAGTTGATTATACATGTACTTTATAATATATAACTCCATAAGCCTAAAAGTTAAAGGATGAAATGTACTTTATAATATATCACTCCATAAGCCTACAAGTTAAAGGATGAAATACAGTTGATTATACATGTACTTTATAATATATCACTCCATAAGCTTACAAGTTAAAGGATGAAATGTATTTATAATATATCACTCCATAAGCCTACAAGTTAAAGGATGAAATACAGTTGATTATACATGTACTTTATAATATATCACTCCATAAGCCTACAATTTAAAGGATGAAATGTACTTTATAATATATCACTCCATAAGCCTACAAGTTAAAGGATGAAATACAGTTGATTATACATGTACTTTATAATATATCACTCCATATGCCTACAAGTTAAAGGATGAAATACAGTTGATTATACATGTACTTTATAATATATCACTCCATAAGCCTACAAGCTAAAGGATGAAATACAGTTGATTATACATGTACTTTATAATATATCACTCCATAAGCCTACAAGTTAAAGGATGAAATGTAGTTGATTATACATGTACTTTATAATATATCACTCCATAAGCCTACAAGTTAAAGGATGAAATACAGTTGATTATACATGTACATTATAATATATCACTCCATAAGCCTACAAGTTAAAGGATGAAATGTAGTTGATTATACATGTACTCTATAATATATCACTCCATAAGCCTATAAGTTAAAGGATGAAATGTAGTTGATTATACATGTACTTTATAATATATCACTCCATAAGCCTACAAGTTAAAGGATGAAATGTACTTTATAATATATCACTCCATAAGCCTACAAGTTAAAGGATGAAATACAGTTGATTATACATGTACTTTATAATATATCACTCCATAAGCTTACAAGTTAAAGGATGAAATGTACTTTATAATATATCACTCCATAAGCCTACAAGTTAAAGGATGAAATACAATTGATTATACATGTACTTTATAATATATCACTCCATAAGCCTACAAGTTAAAGGATGAAATGTACTTTATAATATATCACTCCATAAGCCTACAAGTTAAAGGATGAAATGTACTTTATAATATATCACTCCATAAGCCTACAAGTTAAAGGATGAAATGTACTTTATAATATATCACTCCATAAGCCTACAAGTTAAAGGATGAAATACAATTGATTATACATGTACTCTATAATATATCACTCCATAAGCCTATAAGTTAAAGGATGAAATGTAGTTGATTATACATGTACTTTATAATATATCACTCCATAAGCCTACAAGTTAAAGGATGAAATGTACTTTATAATATATCACTCCTGATTATACATGTACTCTATAATATATCACTCCATAAGCCTACAAGTTAA
The DNA here is from genome assembly GCA_963680875.1 of Bathymodiolus brooksi. Classification (NCBI taxonomy): domain Eukaryota; kingdom Metazoa; phylum Mollusca; class Bivalvia; order Mytilida; family Modiolidae; genus Bathymodiolus; species Bathymodiolus brooksi. Next base: position 68,011,596 of record OY804582.1, read on the forward strand.
AGGATGAAATGTAGTTGATTATACATGTACTTTATAATATATCACTCCATATGCCTACAAGTTAAAGGATGAAATGTAGTTGATTATACATGTACTTTATAATATATCACTCCATAAGCCTACAAGTTAAAGGATGAAATGTAGTTGATTATACATGTACTTTATAATATATCACTCCATAAGCCTACAAGTTAAAGGATGAAATACAATTGATTATACATGTACTCTATAATATATCACTCCATAAGCCTATAAGTTAAAGGATGAAATGTAGTTGATTATACATGTACTTTATAATATATCACTCCATAAGCCTACAAGTTAAAGGATGAAATGTACTTTATAATATATCACTCCATAAGCCTACAAGTTAAAGGATGAAATGTACTTTATAATATATCACTCCATAAGCCTACAAGTTAAAGGATGAAATGTACTTTATAATATATCACTCCATAAGCCTACAAGTTAAAGGATGAAATACAATTGATTATACATGTACTCTATAATATATCACTCCATAAGCCTATAAGTTAAAGGATGAAATGTAGTTGATTATACATGTACTTTATAATATATCACTCCATAAGCCTACAAGTTAAAGGATGAAATGTAGTTGATTATACATGTACTTTATAATATATCACTCCATAAGCCTACAAGTTAAAGGATGAAATGTACTTTATAATATATCACTCCTGATTATACATGTACTTTATAATATATCACTCCATAAGCCTACAAGTTAAAGGATGAAATACAATTGATTATACATGTACTCTATAATATATCACTCCATAAGCCTATAAGTTAAAGGATGAAATGTAGTTGATTATACATGTACTTTATAATATATCACTCCATAAGCCTACAAGTTAAAGGATGAAATGTAGTTGATTATACATGTACTTTATAATATATCACTCCATAAGCCTACAAGTTAAAGGATGAAATGTAGTTGATTATACATGTACTTTATAATATATCACTCCATAAGCCTACAAGTTAAAGGATGAAATGTAGTTGATTATACATGTACTTTATAATATATCACTCCATAAGCCTACAAGTTAAAGGATGAAATGTAGTTGATTATACATGTACTTTATAATATATCACTCCATAAGCCTACAAGTTAAAGGATGAAATGTACTTTATAATATATCACTCCATAAGCCTACAAGTTAAAGGATGAAATACAGTTGATTATACATGTACTTTATAATATATCACTCCATAAGCTTACAAGTTAAAGGATGAAATGTACTTTATAATATATCACTCCATAAGCCTACAAGTTAAAGGATGAAATACAATTGATTATACATGTACTTTATAATATATCACTCCATAAGCCTACAAGTTAAAGGATGAAATGTACTTTATAATATATCACTCCATAAGCCTACAAGTTAAAGGATGAAATGTACTTTATAATATATCACTCCATAAGCCTACAAGTTAAAGGATGAAATGTACTTTATAATATATCACTCCATAAGCCTACAAGTTAAAGGATGAAATACAATTGATTATACATGTACTCTATAATATATCACTCCATAAGCCTATAAGTTAAAGGATGAAATGTAGTTGATTATACATGTACTTTATAATATATCACTCCATAAGCCTACAAGTTAAAGGATGAAATGTACTTTATAATATATCACTCCTGATTATACATGTACTTTATAATATATCACTCCATAAGCCTACAAGTTAAAGGATGAAATGTAGTTGATTATACATGTACTTTATAATATATCACTCCATATGCCTACAAGTTAAAGGATGAAATGTAGTTGATTATACATGTACTTTATAATATATCACTCCATAAGCCTACAAGTTAAAGGATGAAATGTAGTTGATTATACATGTACTTTATAATATATCACTCCATAAGCCTACAAGTTAAAGGATGAAATACAATTGATTATACATGTACTCTATAATATATCACTCCATAAGCCTATAAGTTAAAGGATGAAATGTAGTTGATTATACATGTACTTTATAATATATCACTCCATAAGCCTACAAGTTAAAGGATGAAATGTACTTTATAATATATCACTCCATAAGCCTACAAGTTAAAGGATGAAATGTACTTTATAATATATCACTCCATAAGCCTACAAGTTAAAGGATGAAATGTACTTTATAATATATCACTCCATAAGCCTACAAGTTAAAGGATGAAATACAATTGATTATACATGTACTCTATAATATATCACTCCATAAGCCTATAAGTTAAAGGATGAAATGTAGTTGATTATACATGTACTTTATAATATATCACTCCATAAGCCTACAAGTTAAAGGATGAAATGTAGTTGATTATACATGTACTTTATAATATATCACTCCATAAGCCTACAAGTTAAAGGATGAAATGTACTTTATAATATATCACTCCTGATTATACATGTACTTTATAATATATCACTCCATAAGCCTACAAGTTAAAGGATGAAATACAATTGATTATACATGTACTCTATAATATATCACTCCATAAGCCTATAAGTTAAAGGATGAAATGTAGTTGATTATACATGTACTTTATAATATATCACTCCATAAGCCTACAAGTTAAAGGATGAAATGTAGTTGATTATACATGTACTTTATAATATATCACTCCATAAGCCTACAAGTTAAAGGATGAAATGTAGTTGATTATACATGTACTTTATAATATATCACTCCATAAGCCTACAAGTTAAAGGATGAAATGTAGTTGATTATACATGTACTTTATAATATATCACTCCATAAGCCTACAAGTTAAAGGATGAAATACAATTGATTATACATGTACTCTATAATATATCACTCCATAAGCCTATAAGTTAAAGGATGAAATGTAGTTGATTATACATGTACTTTATAATATATCACTCCATAAGCCTACAAGTTAAAGGATGAAATGTAGTTGATTATACATGTACTTTATAATATATCACTCCATAAGCCTACAAGTTAAAGGATGAAATGTAGTTGATTATACATGTACTTTATAATATATCACTCCATAAGCCTACAAGTTAAAGGATGAAATGTAGTTGATTATACATGTACTTTATAATATATCACTCCATAAGCCTACAAGCTAAAGGATGAAATACAGTTGATTATACATGTACTTTATAATATATCACTCCATAAGCCTACAAGTTAAAGGATGAAATGTAGTTGATTATACATGTACTTTATAATATATCACTCCATAAGCCTACAAGTTAAAGGATGAAATACAGTTGATTATACATGTACATTATAATATATCACTCCATAAGCCTACAAGTTAAAGGATGAAATGTAGTTGATTATACATGTACTCTATAATATATCACTCCATAAGCCTATAAGTTAAAGGATGAAATGTAGTTGATTATACATGTACTTTATAATATATCACTCCATAAGCCTACAAGTTAAAGGATGAAATGTACTTTATAATATATCACTCCATAAGCCTACAAGTTAAAGGATGAAATACAGTTGATTATACATGTACTTTATAATATATCACTCCATAAGCTTACAAGTTAAAGGATGAAATGTACTTTATAATATATCACTCCATAAGCCTACAAGTTAAAGGATGAAATACAATTGATTATACATGTACTTTATAATATATCACTCCATAAGCTTACAAGTTAAAGGATGAAATGTACTTTATAATATATCACTCCATCAGCCTACAAGTTAAAGGATGAAATACAGTTGATTATACATGTACTTTATAATATATCACTCCATCAGCCTACAAGTTAAAGGATGAAATACAGTTGATTATACATGTACTTTATAATATATCACTCCATAAGCCTACAAGCTAAAGGATGAAATACAGTTGATTATACATGTACTTTATAATATATCACTCCATAAGCCTACAAGCTAAAGGATGAAATACAGTTGATTATACATGTACTTTATAATATATCACTCCATAAGCCTACAAGTTAAAGGATGAAATACAGTTGATTATACATGTACTTAATAATATATCACTCCATAAGCCTACAAGTTAAAGGATGAAATGTAGTTGATTATACATGTACTTTATAATATATCACTCCATAAGCCTACAAGTTAAAGGATGAAATACAGTTGATTATACATGTACTTTATAATATATCACTCCATATGCCTACAAGTTAAAGGATGAAATACAGTTGATTATACATGTACTTTATAATATATCACTCCATATGCCTACAAGTTAAAGGATGAAATACAGTTGATTATACATGTACTTTATAATATATCACTCCATAAGCCTACAAGCTAAAGGATGAAATACAGTTGATTATACATGTACTTTATAATATATCACTCCATAAGCCTACAAGTTAAAGGATGAAATACAGTTGATTATACATGTACTTAATAATATATCACTCCATAAGCCTACAAGTTAAAGGATGAAATGTAGTTGATTATACATGTACTTTATAATATATCACTCCATAAGCCTACAAGTTAAAGGATGAAATGTAGTTGATTATACATGTACTTTATAATATATCACTCCATAAGCCTATAAGTTAAAGGATGAAATGTAGTTGATTATACATGTACTTTATAATATATCACTCCATAAGCTTACAAGTTAAAGGATGAAATGTACTTTATAATATATCACTCCATAAGCCTACAAGTTAAAGGATAAAATACAGTTGATTATACATGTACTTTATAATATATCACTCCATAAGCTTACAAGTTAAAGTATGAAATGTACTTTATAATATATCATTCCATAAGCCTACAAGTTAAAGGATGAAATACAGTTGATTATACATGTACTTTATAATATATCACTCCATAAGCCTACAAGTTAAAGGATGAAATGTACTTTATAATATATCACTCCATAAGCCTACAAGTTAAAGGATGAAATACAGTTGATTATACATGTACTTTATAATATATCACTCCATATGCCTACAAGTTAAAGGATGAAATACAGTTGATTATACATGTACTTTATAATATATCACTCCATAAGCCTACAAGTTAAAGAATGAAATACAGTTGATTATACATGTACTTTATAATATATCACTCCATTATGCCTACAAGTTAAAGGATGAAATACAGTTGATTATACATGTACTTTATAATATATCACTCCATATGCCTACAAGTTAAAGGATGAAATGTAGTTGATTATACATGTACTTTATAATATATCACTCCATAAGCCTACAAGTTAAAGGATGAAATACAGTTGATTATACATGTACTTTATAATATATCACTCCATAAGCCTACAAGCTAAAGGATGAAATGTAGTTGATTATACATGTACTTTATAATATATCACTCCATAAGCCTACAAGTTAAAGAATGAAATACAGTTGATTATACATGTACTTTATAATATATCACTCCAAAAGCCTACAAGTTAAAGGATGAAATGTAGTTGATTATACATGTACTTTATAATATATCACTCCATATGCCTACAAGTTAAAGAATGAAATACAGTTGATTATACATGTACTTTAAAATATATCACTCCATATGCCTACAAGATAAAGAATGAAATACAGTTGATTATACATGTACTTTATAATATATCACTCCATAAGCCTACAAGTTAAAGAATGAAATACAGTTGATTATACATGTACTTTATAATATATCACTCCATAAGCCTACAAGTTAAAGAATGAAATACAGTTGATTATACATGTACTTTATAATATATCACTCTATAAGCCTACAAGATAAAGGATGAAATACAGTTGATTATACATGTACTTTATAATATATCACTCCATAAGCCTACAAGCTAAAGGATGAAATACAGTTGATTATACATGTACTTTATAATATATCACTCCATAAGCCTACAAGATAAAGAATGCAATACAGTTGATTATTCATGTACTTTATAATATATCACTCCATAAGCCTACAAGATAAAGAATGCAATACAGTTGATTATTCATGTACTTTATAATATATCACTCCATAAGCCTACAAGTTAAAGAATGAAATACAGTTGATTATACATGTACTTTATAATATATCACTCCATAAGCCTACAAGTTAAAGGATGAAATACAGTTGATTATACATGTACTTTATAATATATCACTCCATATGCCTACAAGTTAAAGGATGAAATACAGTTGATTATACATGTACTTTATAATATATCACTCCATAAGCCTACAAGTTAAAGGATGAAATACAGTTGATTATACATGTACTTTATAATATATCACTCCATATGCCTACAAGTTAAAGAATGAAATACAGTTGATTATACATGTACTTTATAATATATTACTCCATATGCCTACAAGTTAAAGAATGAAATACAGTTGATTATACATGTACTTTATAATATATCACTCCATTATGCCTACAAGTTAAAGAATGAAATACAGTTGATTATACATGTACTTTATAATATATCACTCCATAAGCCTACAAGATAAAGGATGAAATACAGTTGATTATACATGTACTTTATAATATATCACTCCATAAGCCTACAAGATAAAGAATGAAATACAGTTGATTATACATGTACTTTATAATATATCACTCCATAAGCCTAGAAGTTAAAGGATGAAATACAGTTGATTATACATGTACTTTATAATATATCACTCCATAAGCCTACAAGTTAAAGGATGAAATACAGTTGATTATACATGAACTTTATATTATATCACTCCATAAGCCTACAAGTTAAAGGATGAAATACAGTTGATTATACATGTACTTTATAATATATCACTCCATAATCCTACAAGTTAAAGGATGAAATGTAGTTGATTATACATGTACTTTATAATATATCACTCCATAAGCCTACAAGTTAAAGGATGAAATACAGTTGATTATACATGTACTTTATAATATATCACTCCATAAGCCTACAAGTTAAAGGATGAAATACAGTTGATTATACATGTACTTTATATTATATCACTCCATAAGCCTACAAGTTAAAGGATGAAATACAGTTGATTATACATGTACTTTATAATATATCACTCCATAATCCTACAAGTTAAAGGATGAAATGTAGTTGATTATACATGTACTTTATAATATATCACTCCATAAGCCTACAAGTTAAAGGATGAAATACAGTTGATTATACATGTACTTTATAATATATCACTCCATCAGCCTACAAGTTAAAGAATGAAATACAGTTGATTATACATGTACTTTATAATATATCACTCCATAAGCCTACAAGTTAAAGAATGAAATACAGTTGATTATACATGTACTTTATAATATATCACTCCATAAGCCTACAAGTTAAAGGATGAAATACAGTTGATTATACATGTACTTTATAATATATCACTCCATAAGCCTACAAGTTAAAGGATGAAATACAGTTGATTATACATGTACTTTATAATATATCACTCCATAAGCCTACAAGTTAAAGAATGAAATACAGTTGATTATACATGTACTTTATAATATATCACTCCATAAGCCTACAAGTTAAAGGATGAAATACAGTTGATTATACATGTACTTTATAATATATCACTCCATAAGCCTACAAGTTAAAGAATGAAATACAGTTGATTATACATGTACTTTATAATATATCACTCCATAAGCCTACAAGTTAAAGAATGAAATACAGTTGATTATACATGTACTTTATAATATATCACTCCATAAGCCTACAAGTTAAAGAATGAAATACAGTTGATTATACATGTACTTTATAATATATCACTCCATAAGCCTACAAGTTAAAGGATGAAATGTAGTTGATTATACATGTACTTTATAATATATCACTCCATAAGCCTACAAGATAAAGAATGAAATACAGTTGATTATACATGTACTTTATAATATATCACTCCATAAGCCTACAAGTTAAAGGATGAAATACAGTTGATTATACATGTACTTTATAATATATCACTCCATAAGCCTACAAGTTAAAGAATGAAATACAGTTGATTATACATGTACTTTATAATATATCACTCCATAAGCCTACAAGATAAAGGATGAAATACAGTTGATTATACATGTACTTTATAATATATCACTCCATAAGCCTACAAGTTAAAGGATGAAATACAGTTGATTATACATGTACTTTATAATATATCACTCCATAAGGCTACAAGATAAAGAATGAAATACAGTTGATTATTCATGTACTTTATAATATATCACTCCATAAGCCTACAAGTTAAAGGATGAAATACAGTTGATTATACATGTACTTTATAATATATCACTCCATAAGCCTACAAGTTAAAGGATGAAATACAGTTGATTATACATGTACTTTATAATATATCACTCCATATGCCTACAAGTTAAAGGATGAAATACAGTTGATTATACATGTACTTTATAATATATCACTCCATAAGCCTACAAGTTAAAGGATGAAATACAGTTGATTATACATGTACTTTATAATATATCACTCCATATGCCTACAAGTTAAAGAATGAAATACAGTTGATTATACATGTACTTTATAATATATCACTCCATAAGCCTACAAGATAAAGGATGAAATACAGTTGACTATACATGTACTTTATAATATATCACTCCATAAGCCTACAAGTTGAAGGATGAAATACAGTTGATTATACATGTACTTTATAATATATCACTCCATAAGCCTACAAGATAAAGAATGAAATACAGTTGATTATACATGTACTTTATAATATATCACTCCATAAGCCTAGAAGCTAAAGGATGAAATACAGTTGACTATACATGTACTTTATAATATATCACTCCATAAGCCTACAAGTTAAAGGATGAAATACAGTTGATTATACATGTACTTTATAATATATCACTCCATAATCCAACAAGTTAAAGGATGAAATGTAGTTGATTATACATGTACTTTATAATATATCACTCCATAACCCTACAAGTTAAAGGATGAAATACAGTTGATTATACATGTACTTTATAATATATCACTCCATAAGCCTACAAGTTAAAGAATGAAATACAGTTGATTATACATGTACTTTATAATATATCACTCCATAAGCCTACAAGTTAAAGAATGAAATACAGTTGATTATACATATACTTTATAATATATCACTCCATAAGCCTACAAGTTAAAGGATGAAAGACAGTTGATTATACATGTACATTATAATATATCACTCCATAAGCCTACAAGTTAAAGGATGAAATACAGTTGATTATACATGTACTTTATAATATATCACTCCATAAGCCTACAAGTTAAAGAATGAAATACAGTTGATTATACATGTACTTTATAATATATCACTCCATAAGCCTACAAGTTAAAGGATGAAATACAGTTGATTATACATGTACTTTATAATATATCACTCCATAAGCCTACAAGTTAAAGAATGAAATACAGTTGATTATACATGTACTTTATAATATATCACTCCATAAGCCTACAAGTTAAAGAATGAAATACAGTTGATTATACATGTACTTTATAATATATCACTCCATAAGCCTACAAGTTAAAGAATGAAATACAGTTGATTATACATGTACTTTATAATATATCACTCCATAAGCCTACAAGTTAAAGGATGAAATGTAGTTGATTATACATGTACTTTATAATATATCACTCCATAAGCCTACAAGATAAAGAATGAAATACAGTTGATTATACATGTACTTTATAATATATCACTCCATAAGCCTACAAGTTAAAGGATGAAATACAGTTGATTATACATGTACTTTATAATATATCACTCCATAAGCCTACAAGTTAAAGGATGAAATGTAGTTGATTATACATGTACTTTATAATATATCACTCCATAAGCCTACAAGTTAAAGGATGAAATACAGTTGATTATACATGTACTTTATAATATATCACTCCATAAGCCTACAAGTTAAAGAATGAAATACAGTTGATTATACATGTACTTTATAATATATCACTCCATAAGCCTACAAGTTAAAGGATGAAATACAGTTGAGTATACATGTACTTTATAATATATCACTCCATAAGCCTACAAGTTAAAGGATGAAATACAGTTGATTATACATGTACTTTATAATATATCACTCCATAAGCCTACAAGTTAAAGGATGAAATACAGTTGAGTATACATGTACTTTATAATATATCACTCCATAAGCCTACAAGTTAAAGGATGAAATACAGTTGAGTATACATGTACTTTATAATATATCACTCCATAAGCCTACAAGTTAAAGAATGAAATACAGTTGATTATACATGTACTTTATAATATATCACTCCATAAGCCTACAAGTTAAAGGATGAAATGTAGTTGATTATACATGTACTTTATAATATATCACTCCATAAGCCTACAAGTTAAAGGATGAAATACAGTTGATTATACATGTACTTTATAATATATCACTCCATAAGCCTACAAGTTAAAGGATGAAATACAGTTGATTATACATGTACTTTATAATATATCACTCCATAAGCCTACAAGTTAAAGGATGAAATACAGTTGAGTATACATGTACTTTATAATATATCACTCCATAAACCTACAAGTAAAAGAATGAAATACAGTTGATAAAACATGTACTTTATAATATATCACTCCATAAGCCTACAAGTTAAAGGATGAAATGTAGTTGATTATACATGTACTTTATAATATATCACTCTATAAGCCTACAAGTTAAAGGATGAAATACAGTTGATTATACATGTACTTTATAATATATCACTCCATAAGCCTACAAGTTAAAGAATGAAATACAGTTGATTATACATGTACTTTATAATATATCACTCCATAAGCCTACAAGTTAAAGGATGAAATGTAGTTGATTATACATGTACTTTATAATATATCACTCCATAAGCCTACAAGTTAAAGGATGAAATACAGTTGATTATACATGTACTTTATAATATATCACTCCATAAGCCTACAAGTTAAAGGATGAAATGTAGTTGATTATACATGTACTTTATAATATATCACTCCATAAGCCTACAAGTTAAAGGATGAAATACAGTTGATTATACATGTACTTTATAATATATCACTCCATAAGCCTACAAGTTAAAGGATGAAATACAGTTGATTATACATGTACTTTATAATATATCACTCCATAAGCCTACAAGTTAAAGAATGAAATACAGTTGATTATACATGTACTTTATAATATATCACTCCATAAGCCTACAAGTTAAAGGATGAAATGTAGTTGATTATACATGTACTTTATAATATATCACTCCATAAGCCTACAAGTTAAAGGATGAAATACAGTTGATTATACATGTACTTTATAATATATCACTCCATAAGCCTACAAGTTAAAGGATGAAATGTAGTTGATTATACATGTACTTTATAATATATCACTCCATAAGCCTACAAGTTAAAGGATGAAATACAGTTGAGTATACATGTACTTTATAATATATCACTCCATAAGCTTACAAGTTAAAGGATGAAATGTACTTTATAATATATCACTCCATAAGCCTACAAGTTAAAGGATGAAATACAGTTGAGTATACATGTACTTTATAATATATCACTCCATAAGCCTACAAGTTAAAGGATGAAAAAACACATTTAATACAAAAAAATCAGTAACTCACCAAAGGTGCGAAAGCCGAGTTGCGAACAGATGGATGGACAATGCCTAGTTATATATTTCTGTGGCCATTTTGAAAATCACAGCCAAATTGGAAATTCCCGGAAGTTCCGTAAACATCCATCTTGTAGGAATCTATTTTTGTGGCAAATTTGGTTAAGAACCCTCAGACAATGTTCTGGTTAAAAAGTATCAAATTACTGTTCTATTTTTAGAAATTGTGATCTTGACCTTTGACCCACAAACCTCAAGTTCATGAGACTTGTTCCTCTCAGCATGAGGCATGTGTGTACTTAATTTCTTGTACTTGAGATATTGTGCGGAAACAGAAAAAGTATCAAATTTTTGTTCTATTTTTAGAAGTTGTGACCTTGACCTTTGACCTACAAACCTTAATATCAATAGGCTTCCTCCTCTCACCATCAGGCATGTGTGTACCAAGATTCATTTAGATCCGACATTTCGTTCTTAAGATATCATGCCGAAACAAAAAAAGTATCTAATTTTTGCTCTATTTTTAGAAGTTGTGACCTTGACCTTTGTCCTACAAACCTCAATATCAATAGGCTTCCTCCTCTCACCATCAGGCATGTGTGTACCAAGTTTCATTTAGATCCAACATTTCGTTCTTTTAAAATTTGTGTTCTATTTTTAGAAGTTGCGACCTTGACCTTTGTCCTACAAACCTCAATATCAATAGGCTTCCTCCTCTCACCATTAGGCATATGTGTACAAAGTTTCATTTATATCCAACATTTTGTTCTTAAGATATCATGCGGAAACAAAAAAAGTATCAAATTTTTGTTCTATTTTTAGAAGTTGTGACCTTGACCTTTGTCCTACAATCCTCAATATCAATAGGCTTCCTCTTCTCACCACCAGGCATGTGTGTACCAAGTTTCATTTAGATCAGACATTTCATTCTTAAGATATTGTGCAGAAACGAAAAAGTTGACGCCCGGACAACATTCATCATATTATAAGCCGAGTTAGACTTCTTCGCAACTCGGCTAAAAAAGTAGATATCTAATTTAGTGCACATCGCAGGCTTCAGGCATAACCTTCATCAAAGTCAAAAGACTGAATAGTCAAATAAATAAACATCTTGGACCAGGATCCAATAAGCTGGCTTAACCCAGCCACATTTTTGTGCATGTCCCAATCTAGGACCTGGATTTCCAATGTCATATGTCGTGGTCTTTTTTTAAATTCAATGAGTTGAGGTGATGGGTGGATGTTCACTTTGTTGATATTGGTGGAATTGTTGAGCATCACTGTTTAAGCTTTCTCTTCATAATTTCAAAACAGAAGATCAAATAATTAATGTATTACATTGTATATATATAGCTTATTTTATTATTACAGAACCATAACTTATTATTATACATACTACATATGGAGTAGGGCAAAGTTTAGAAAACAGGTACACAGGTATTTCTGCATTTATAAACACTGTTGCTGTCAACCAGGCAAATCTAAAATATAAAAAAACAGTAATGAAAAATTGAGGAAAAAACAGGTACACATATGAAGTGAAAAACATGACAAAAATTCACATTTATAAACACTGTTACTGTCAAACAGGAAAATCTACAATATAAAAAACAATAAAGAAAAAACTAGTGACACTAAAACACTTGAACAGTAATAGTTTTAATTGTTTTGACACTAAAATGTTAAATATGGTTTGTGCAACACAATCAAGGGTTTTAATTACCCTATAATTTGAAATATCTGACAACAAAGACTTTTTGTGATGCACTTCAAGAAGTGATCAAATAATATTTTATTTTGTTACAGAATTAATTTGTGGCTGCAGTAGGTCATTAGGTCTGCATTTTAATATTCATTGTCATTGGTGTAACTTATTTTTTTCATAGTTGTGCAGGGTCAGTTTCCCATTGAATACTTTCAACCTGTTCACTGTCAAACTAACAATAAAAAACAGATAGCATCTTTAGGGAGGCAATTTTGTTCAAACAAATACTAACCTCACTGGTGGCGTAATGGTTAGCGTGCTCGCCTTGAGTGCGGTAGATCGTGGGTTCAAGCCTCAATTGGGTCAAACCAAAGACTATGAAATTGGTATTTGTTGTTTCTCCGCTAAGCACGCAGCATTAAGGAGAAAGAGCAAAGACTGGTTTGGCTCGCAATCAGGATAATGTGTCAAAGTGGGGCGACATGTCTATCCACGGACTGTTGTTTCAGTGAGCTAGCACTATAAAAATCTAACTAAGTACAAAGCGGATCTCATCATCTCATTGAAAATTAACTTATTCCTGCCACGATATAGCTGAACAAGAGCACCGACCACGGGTGCTGGACGCTTGACTTTTTCGTATACGATATTAAACTGCAGATAACTCTGGATATACAAATCACAGGGTCACCTGCCTTGTTGTAATGGGTTCCCCATTTGATAGTGAACAGGTATGTTGAGATTCATTTCAATGCCTATCATAATTATTGAGAAATTTTATTTTTTGAAGAAATTCTAAGTCAAAAAGGGGGAATAACTCAAATAAAATGCTGGATGGAGTTGTCTTCTCTTGTCAACAGATTGGTGTCAACACTTTCTACTAGAGTATTGAGTTTCAAGTTAATAGCTTTTGATAGTTATTGAGAAATTTTAATTATACTAAAAAAATATCCCTAATTTTTATGTACTATGTCAAAACAAGGGCAGATAACTCTGGATATACAAATCACAGGGTCATCTGCCTTGTTGTAATTGGTTTGATAGTGAACAAGTATTCCAAGTTTCAAATGGATACCTTTGATAGTTTTTGAGAAATGGACTCTGACAAAAAACTTAACCGACCCAGACGCTGACGCCGGAGTGACGACAATAGCTCGACTTTTTTTCTTCGAAAAGTCGAGCAAAAAATTCCTGAGTTGGCGTTAAACAACAAACAACACTCACTCACTCAAACAAATAATAGTTACTGGTCCCTTACCTTTCACTGTTGTGTCTGCCATCATACCCAACTACTATGCCTTTATCTTTTACTGTTGGACTACTTTTTAATAAATATTGACAAAGACCCTGAAAATGAGTTGAAAAATATTAAAAACTGATTGAATATAGAGTTCATGTTGTGCTTAGACATCAAAGACTATTTGTACCGAAATACTGGACAATTAGTTGGTACAAGAATCTTGTCTTCAAAAACAGGCCCAGAATGCATGATTTTAATTCTTATTTTTCAACAATTTGTTGCGTGAACAGGGTTTTCTGCCAAAAGCACTAGTTTCTTCAGGTCACTGTGAAACCTTAACTGTAATATTTTTAGTCCTGTATCTCTCTAGTGTGTAGGCAAGTTTTCACAAAAACGGGCTCTATTGGTCAGTGTATTGTATTACAGGCTCTATTGGTCAGTGTATTGTATTTTCATATGTATACCACTGTTGTATAAATCTATGTTTTTACCTAAGTAGTTTGTATAAATCTATGTTTTTACCTGAGTAGTTTGTATAAATCTATGTTTTTACCTGAGTAGTTTGTATAAATCTATGTTTTTACCTGAGTAGTTTGTATAAATCTATGTTTTTACCTAAGTAGTTTGTATAAATCTATGTTTTTACCTGAGTAGTTTGTATAAATCTATGTTTTTACCGGAGTAGTATGTATAAATCTATGTTTTTACCGGAGTAGTATGTATAAATCTATGTTTTTACCGGAGTAGTTTGTATAAATCTATGTTTTTACCGGAGTAGTTTGTATAAATCTATGTTTTTACCTGAGTAGTTTGTATAAATCTATGTTTTTACCTGAGTAGTATGTATAAATCTATGTTTTTACCGGAGTAGTTTGTATAAATCTATGTTTTTACCTGAGTAGTTTGTATAAATCTATGTTTTTACCTGAGTAGTTTGTATAAATCTAAGTTTTTACCTGAGTAGTTTGTATAAATCTATGTTTTTACCGGAGTAGTTTGTATAAATCTATGTTTTTACCTGAGTAGTTTGTATAAATCTATGTTTTTACCTGAGTAGTTTGTATAAATCTATGTTTTTTATCTGAGTAGTTTGTATAAATCTAAGTTTTTACCTGAGTAGTTTGTATAAATCTATGTTTTTACCTAAGTAGTTTGTATAAATCTATGTTTTTACCTGAGTAGTTTGTATAAATCTATGTTTTTACCTGAGTAGTTTGTATAAATCTATGTTTTTACCTGAGTAGTTTGTATAAATCTATGTTTTTACCTGAGTAGTTTGTATAAATCTATGTTTTTACCTGAGTAGTTTGTAAAAATCTATGTTTTTACCTGAGTAGTTTGTATAAATCTATGTTTTTACCTGAGTAGTTTGTATAAATCTATGTTTTTACCGGAGTAGTATGTATAAATCTAAGTTTTTACCGGAGTAGTTTGTATAAATCTATGTTTTTACCGGAGTAGTTTGTATAAATCTAAGTTTTTACCTGAGTAGTTTGTATAAATCTATGTTTTTACCTGAGTAGTTTGTATAAATCTATGTTTTTACCTAAGTAGTTTGTATAAATCTATGTTTTTACCTGAGTAGTTTGTATAAATCTATGTTTTTACCTGAGTAGTTTGTATAAATCTATGTTTTTACCTGAGTAGTTTGTATAAATCTATGTTTTTACCTGAGTAGTTTGTATAAATCTATGTTTTTACCTGAGTAGTTTGTATAAATCTATGTTTTTACCTAAGTAGTTTGTATAAATCTATGTTTTTACCTGAGTAGTTTGTATAAATCTAAGTTTTTACCTGAGTAGTTTGTATAAATCTATGTTTTTACCTAAGTAGTTTGTATAAATCTAAGTTTTTACCTGAGTAGTTTGTATAAATCTATGTTTTTACCTGAGTAGTTTGTATAAATCTATGTTTTTACCTAAGTAGTTTGTATAAATCTATGTTTTTACCTCAGTAGTTTGTATAAATCTATGTTTTTACCTCAGTAGTTTGTATAAATCTATGTTTTTACCTGAGTAGTTTGTATAAATCTATGTTTTTACCTGAGTAGTTTGTATAAATCTATGTTTTTACCTAAGTAGTTTGTATAAATCTAAGTTTTTACCTGAGTAGTTTGTATAAATCTAAGTTTTTACCTGAGTAGTTTGTATAAATCTATGTTTTTACCGGAGTAGTTTGTATAAATCTAAGTTTTTACCTGAGTAGTTTGTATAAATCTATGTTTTTACCTAAGTAGTTTGTATAAATCTATGTTTTTACCTGAGTAGTTTGTATAAATCTATGTTTTTACCTGAGTAGTTTGTATAAATCTATGTTTTTACCTGAGTAGTTTGTATAAATCTATGTTTTTACCTAAGTAGTTTGTATAAATCTATGTTTTTACCTGAGTAGTTTGTATAAATCTAAGTTTTTTACCTGAGTAGTTTGTATAAATCTAAGTTTTTACCTGAGTAGTTTGTATAAATCTAAGTTTTTACCTGAGTAGTTTGTATAAATCTATGTTTTTACCTGAGTAGTTTGTATAAATCTATGTTTTTACCTGAGTAGTTTGTATAAATCTATGTTTTTACCTGAGTAGTTTGTATAAATCTATGTTTTTACCTAAGTAGTTTGTATAAATCTATGTTTTTACCTGAGTAGTTTGTATAAATCTATGTTTTTACCTGAGTAGTTTGTATAAATCTATGTTTTTACCTGAGTAGTTTGTATAAATCTATGTTTTTACCTGAGTAGTTTGTATAAATCTATGTTTTTACCTAAGTAGTTTGTATAAATCTAAGTTTTTACCTGAGTAGTTTGTATAAATCTAAGTTTTTTACCTAAGTAGTTTGTATAAATCTATGTTTTTACCTAAGTAGTTTGTATAAATCTATGTTTTTACCTGAGTAGTTTGTATAAATCTATGTTTTTACCTGAGTAGTTTGTATAAATCTATGTTTTTACCTGAGTAGTTTGTATAAATCTATGTTTTTACCTAAGTAGTTTGTATAAATCTATGTTTTTACCTGAGTAGTTTGTATAAATCTATGTTTTTACCTGAGTAGTTTGTATAAATCTATGTTTTTACCTGAGTAGTTTGTATAAATCTATGTTTTTACCTGAGTAGTTTGTATAAATCTATGTTTTTACCTGAGTAGTTTGTATAAATCTATGTTTTTACCTGAGTAGTTTGTATAAATCTATGTTTTTACCTGAGTAGTTTGTATAAATCTATGTTTTTACCGGAGTAGTATGTATAAATCTAAGTTTTTACCTGAGTAGTTTGTATAAATCTATGTTTTTACCGGAGTAGTTTGTATAAATCTAAGTTTTTACCTGAGTAGTTTGTATAAATCTATGTTTTTACCTGAGTAGTTTGTATAAATCTATGTTTTTACCTAAGTAGTTTGTATAAATCTATGTTTTTACCTGAGTAGTTTGTATAAATCTATGTTTTTACCTGAGTAGTTTGTATAAATCTATGTTTTTACCTGAGTAGTTTGTATAAATCTATGTTTTTACCTGAGTAGTTTGTATAAATCTATGTTTTTACCTGAGTAGTTTGTATAAATCTATGTTTTTACCTAAGTAGTTTGTATAAATCTATGTTTTTACCTGAGTAGTTTGTATAAATCTAAGTTTTTACCTGAGTAGTTTGTATAAATCTATGTTTTTACCTAAGTAGTTTGTATAAATTTAAGTTTTTACCTGAGTAGTTTGTATAAATCTATGTTTTTACCTGAGTAGTTTGTATAAATCTATGTTTTTACCTAAGTAGTTTGTATAAATCTATGTTTTTACCTCAGTAGTTTGTATAAATCTATGTTTTTACCTGAGTAGTTTGTATAAATCTATGTTTTTACCTGAGTAGTTTGTATAAATCTATGTTTTTACCTGAGTAGTTTGTATAAATCTATGTTTTTACCTAAGTAGTTTGTATAAATCTATGTTTTTACCTGAGTAGTTTGTATAAATCTAAGTTTTTACCTGAGTAGTTTGTATAAATCTATGTTTTTACCGGAGTAGTTTGTATAAATCTAAGTTTTTACCTGAGTAGTTTGTATAAATCTATGTTTTTACCTAAGTAGTTTGTATAAATCTATGTTTTTACCTGAGTAGTTTGTATAAATCTATGTTTTTACCTGAGTAGTTTGTATAAATCTATGTTTTTACCTGAGTAGTTTGTATAAATCTATGTTTTTACCTGAGTAGTTTGTATAAATCTATGTTTTTACCTAAGTAGTTTGTATAAATCTAAGTTTTTTACCTGAGTAGTTTGTATAAATCTAAGTTTTTACCTGAGTAGTTTGTATAAATCTAAGTTTTTACCTGAGTAGTTTGTATAAATCTATATTTTTACCTGAGTAGTTTGTATAAATCTATGTTTTTACCTGAGTAGTTTGTATAAATCTATGTTTTTACCTAAGTAGTTTGTATAAATCTATGTTTTTACCTGAGTAGTTTGTATAAATCTATGTTTTTACCTGAGTAGTTTGTATAAATCTATGTTTTTACCTGAGTAGTTTGTATAAATCTATGTTTTTACCTGAGTAGTTTGTATAAATCTATGTTTTTACCTAAGTAGTTTGTATAAATCTAAGTTTTTACCTGAGTAGTTTGTATAAATCTATGTTTTTACCTGAGTAGTTTGTATAAATCTATGTTTTTACCTAAGTAGTTTGTATAAATCTAAGTTTTTACCTGAGTAGTTTGTATAAATCTAAGTTTTTTACCTAAGTAGTTTGTATAAATCTATGTTTTTACCTAAGTAGTTTGTATAAATCTATGTTTTTACCTGAGTAGTTTGTATAAATCTATGTTTTTACCTGAGTAGTTTGTATAAATCTATGTTTTTACCTGAGTAGTTTGTATAAATCTATGTTTTTACCTAAGTAGTTTGTATAAATCTATGTTTTTACCTGAGTAGTTTGTATAAATCTATGTTTTTACCGGAGTAGTATGTATAAATCTAAGTTTTTACCTGAGTAGTTTGTATAAATCTATGTTTTTACCTGAGTAGTTTGTATAAATCTAAGTTTTTACCTGAGTAGTTTGTATAAATCTATGTTTTTACCTGAGTAGTTTGTATAAATCTAAGTTTTTACCTAAGTAGTTTGTATAAATCTATGTTTTTACCTGAGTAGTTTGTATAAATCTAAGTTTTTACCTGAGTAGTTTGTATAAATCTATGTTTTTACCTAAGTAGTTTGTATAAATCTATGTTTTTACCGGAGTAGTTTGTATAAATCTATGTTTTTACCTGAGTAGTTTGTATAAATCTATGTTTTTACCTGAGTAGTTTGTATAAATCTAAGTTTTTACCTGAGTAGTTTGTATAAATCTATGTTTTTACCTAAGTAGTTTGTATAAATCTATGTTTTTACCGGAGTAGTTTGTATAAATCTATGTTTTTACCTGAGTAGTTTGTATAAATCTAAGTTTTTACCTGAGTAGTTTGTATAAATCTATGTTTTTACCTGAGTAGTTTGTATAAATCTATGTTTTTACCAGAGTAGTTTGTATAAATCTATGTTTTTACCTGAGTAGTTTGTATAAATCTATGTTTTTACCTAAGTAGTTTGTATACATCTATGTTTTTACCTGAGTAGTTTGTATAAATCTATGTTTTTACCTAAGTAGTTTGTATAAATCTATGTTTTTACCCGAGTAGTTTGTATAAATCTAAGTTTTTACCTGAGTAGTTTGTATAAATCTATGTTTTTACCTAAGTAGTTTGTATAAATCTAAGTTTTTACCGGAGTAGTTTGTATAAATCTAAGTTTTTACCTGAGTAGTTTGTATAAATCTATGTTTTTACCGGAGTAGTTTGTATAAATCTAAGTTTTTACCTGAGTAGTTTGTATAAATCTATGTTTTTACCGGAGTAGTTTGTATAAATCTATGTTTTTACCTAAGTAGTTTGTATAAATCTATGTTTTTACCTGAGTAGTTTGTATAAATCTATGTTTTTACCTGAGTAGTTTGTATAAATCTATGTTTTTACCTGAGTAGTTTGTATAAATCTAAGTTTTTACCTGAGTAGTTTGTATAAATCTATGTTTTTACCTGAGTAGTTTGTATAAATCTATGTTTTTACCGGAGTAGTATGTATAAATCTATGTTTTTACCTGAGTAGTTTGTATAAATCTATGTTTTTACCTGAGTAGTTTGTATAAATCTAAGTTTTTACCTGAGTAGTTTGTATAAATCTATGTTTTTACCTAAGTAGTTTGTATAAATCTATGTTTTTACCTGAGTAGTTTGTATAAATCTATGTTTTTACCAGAGTAGTATGTATAAATCTAAGTTTTTACCTGAGTAGTTTGTATAAATCTATGTTTTTACCGGAGTAGTTTGTATAAATCTAAGTTTTCACCTGAGTAGTTTGTATAAATCTATGTTTTTACCTGAGTAGTTTGTATAAATCTATGTTTTTACCGGAGTAGTTTGTATAAATCTATGTTTTTACCTAAGTAGTTTGTATAAATCTAAGTTTTTACCTGAGTAGTTTGTATAAATCTATGTTTTTACCTGAGTAGTTTGTATAAATCTATGTTTTTACCTAAGTAGTTTGTATAAATCTATGTTTTTACCTGAGTAGTTTGTATAAATCTAAGTTTTTACCTGAGTAGTTTGTATAAATCTATGTTTTTACCTAAGTAGTTTGTATAAATCTATGTTTTTACCTGAGTAGTTTGTATAAATCTAAGTTTTTACCTGAGTAGTTTGTATAAATCTATGTTTTTACCTAAGTAGTTTGTATAAATCTATGTTTTTACCTGAGTAGTTTGTATAAATCTATGTTTTTACCGGAGTAGTTTGTATAAATCTAAGTTTTTACCTGAGTAGTTTGTATAAATCTATGTTTTTACCTAAGTAGTTTGTATAAATCTATGTTTTTACCTGAGTAGTTTGTATAAATCTATGTTTTTACCTGAGTAGTTTGTATAAATCTATGTATTTACCTGAGTAGTTTGTATAAATCTATGTTTTTACCTGAGTAGTTTGTATAAATCTATGTTTTTACCTAAGTAGTTTGTATAAATCTATGTTTTTACCTGAGTAGTTTGTATAAATCTATGTTTTTACCTGAGTAGTTTGTATAAATCTATGTTTTTACCTGAGTAGTTTGTATAAATCTATGTTTTTACCTAAGTAGTTTGTATAAATCTAAGTTTTTTACCTGAGTAGTTTGTATAAATCTAAGTTTTTACCTGAGTAGTTTGTATAAATCTATGTTTTTAACTAAGTAGTTTGTATAAATCTATGTTTTTACCTGAGTAGTTTGTATAAATCTATGTTTTTACCTGAGTAGTTTGTATAAATCTATGTTTTTACCTAAGTAGTTTGTATAAATCTAAGTTTTTACCTGAGTAGTTTGTATAAATCTATGTTTTTACCTGAGTAGTTTGTATAAATCTATGTTTTTACCTGAGTAATTTGTATAAATCTATGTTTTTACCTGAGTAGTATGTATAAATCTATGTTTTTACCTGAGTAGTTTGTATAAATCTATGTTTTTACCTAAGTAGTTTGTATAAATCTAAGTTTTTTACCTGAGTAGTTTGTATAAATCTAAGTTTTTACCTGAGTAGTTTGTATAAATCTATGTTTTTACCTAAGTAGTTTGTATAAATCTATGTTTTTACCTGAGTAGTTTGTATAAATCTATGTTTTTACCTGAGTAGTTTGTATAAATCTATGTTTTTACCTGAGTAGTTTGTATAAATCTATGTTTTTACCGGAGTAGTTTGTATAAATCTAAGTTTTTTACCTGAGTAGTTTGTATAAATCTAAGTTTTTACCTGAGTAGTTTGTATAAATCTATGTTTTTACCTAAGTAGTTTGTATAAATCTATGTTTTTACCTGAGTAGTTTGTATAAATCTATGTTTTTACCTGAGTAGTTTGTATAAATCTATGTTTTTACCTGAGTAGTTTGTATAAATCTATGTTTTTACCTAAGTAGTTTGTATAAATCTATGTTTTTACCTGAGTAGTTTGTATAAATCTATGTTTTTACCTCAGTAGTTTGTATAAATCTAAGTTTTTTACCTGAGTAGTTTGTATAAATCTATGTTTTTACCTGAGTAGTTTGTATAAATCTATGTTTTTACCTAAGTAGTTTGTATAAATCTATGTTTTTACCTGAGTAGTTTGTATAAATCTATGTTTTTACCTAAGTAGTTTGTATAAATCTATGTTTTTACCTGATTAGTTTGTATAAATCTATGTTTTTACCTGAGTAGTTTGTATAAATCTATGTTTTTACCTGAGTAGTTTGTATAAATCTATGTTTTTACCTAAGTAGTTTGTATAAATCTAAGTTTTTTACCTGAGTAGTTTGTATAAATCTAAGTTTTTACCTGAGTAGTTTGTATAAATCTATGTTTTTACCTAAGTAGTTTGTATAAATCTAAGTTTTTACCTGAGTAGTTTGTATAAATCTATGTTTTTACCTGAGTAGTTTGTATAAATCTATGTTTTTACCTAAGTAGTTTGTATAAATCTAAGTTTTTTACCTGAGTAGTTTGTATAAATCTAAGTTTTTACCTGAGTAGTTTGTATAAATCTATGTTTTTACCTAAGTAGTTTGTATAAATCTATGTTTTTACCTGAGTAGTTTGTATAAATCTATGTTTTTACCTGAGTAGTTTGTATAAATCTATGTTTTTACCTAAGTAGTTTGTATAAATCTATGTTTTTACCTGAGTAGTTTGTATAAATCTATGTTTTTACCTGAGTAGTTTGTATAAATCTATGTTTTTACCTAAGTAGTTTGTATAAATCTATGTTTTTACCTGAGTAGTTTGTATAAATCTATGTTTTTACCTGAGTAGTTTGTATAAATCTAAGTTTTTACCTGAGTAGTTTGTATAAATCTATGTTTTTACCAGAGTAGTTTGTATAAATCTATGTTTTTACCTGAGTAGTTTGTATAAATCTAAGTTTTTTACCTGAGTAGTTTGTATAAATCAATGTTTTTACCTAAGTAGTTTGTATAAATCTAAGTTTTTACCTGAGTAGTTTGTATAAATCTATGTTTTTACCTGAGTAGTTTGTATAAATCTATGTTTTTACCTAAGTAGTTTGTATAAATCTATGTTTTTACCTGAGTAGTTTGTATAAATCTATGTTTTACCGGAGTAGTATGTATAAATCTAAGTTTTTACCTGAGTAGTTTGTATAAATCTATGTTTTTACCGGAGTAGTTCGTATAAATCTAAGTTTTTACCTGAGTAGTTTGTATAAATCTATGTTTTTACCTAAGTAGTTTGTATAAATCTATGTTTTTACCTGAGTAGTTTGTATAAATCTAAGTTTTTTACCTGAGTAGTTTGTATAAATCTAAGTTTTTTACCTGAGTAGTTTGTATAAATCTATGTTTTTACCTGAGTAGTTTGTATAAATCTATGTTTTTACCTGAGTAGTTTGTATAAATCTATGTTTTTACCTGAGTAGTTTGTATAAATCTATGTTTTTACCTAAGTAGTTTGTATAAATCTATGTTTTTACCTGAGTAGTTTGTATAAATCTAAGTTTTTTACCTGAGTAGTTTGTATAAATCTATGTTTTTACCTGAGTAGTTTGTATAAATCTATGTTTTTACCTGAGTAGTTTGTATAAATCTATGTTTTTACCTAAGTAGTTTGTATAAATCTAAGTTTTTTACCTGAGTAGTTTGTATAAATCTAAGTTTTTACCTGAGTAGTTTGTATAAATCTATGTTTTTACCTAAGTAGTTTGTATAAATCTATGTTTTTACCTGAGTAGTTTGTATAAATCTATGTTTTTACCTGAGTAGTTTGTATAAATCTATGTTTTTACCTAAGTAGTTTGTATAAATCTATGTTTTTACCTGAGTAGTT
This sequence comes from Bathymodiolus brooksi, assembly GCA_963680875.1. Classification (NCBI taxonomy): domain Eukaryota; kingdom Metazoa; phylum Mollusca; class Bivalvia; order Mytilida; family Modiolidae; genus Bathymodiolus; species Bathymodiolus brooksi. The sequence goes on from OY804582.1 coordinate 68,036,016, forward strand.
TGTATAAATCTATATTTTTACCTGAGTAGTTTGTATAAATCTATGTTTTTACCTAAGTAGTTTGTATAAATCTATGTTTTTACCTGAGTAGTTTGTATAAATCTATGTTTTTACCTGAGTAGTTTGTATAAATCTAAGTTTTTACCTGAGTAGTTTGTATAAATCTATGTTTTTACCAGAGTAGTTTGTATAAATCTATGTTTTTACCTGAGTAGTTTGTATAAATCTAAGTTTTTTACCTGAGTAGTTTGTATAAATCAATGTTTTTACCTAAGTAGTTTGTATAAATCTAAGTTTTTACCTGAGTAGTTTGTATAAATCTATGTTTTTACCTGAGTAGTTTGTATAAATCTATGTTTTTACCTAAGTAGTTTGTATAAATCTATGTTTTTACCTGAGTAGTTTGTATAAATCTATGTTTTTACCGGAGTAGTATGTATAAATCTAAGTTTTTACCTGAGTAGTTTGTATAAATCTATGTTTTTACCGGAGTAGTTTGTATAAATCTAAGTTTTTACCTGAGTAGTTTGTATAAATCTATGTTTTTACCTAAGTAGTTTGTATAAATCTATGTTTTTACCTGAGTAGTTTGTATAAATCTAAGTTTTTTACCTGAGTAGTTTGTATAAATCTAAGTTTTTTACCTGAGTAGTTTGTATAAATCTATGTTTTTACCTGAGTAGTTTGTATAAATCTATGTTTTTACCTGAGTAGTTTGTATAAATCTATGTTTTTACCTGAGTAGTTTGTATAAATCTATGTTTTTACCTAAGTAGTTTGTATAAATCTATGTTTTTACCTGAGTAGTTTGTATAAATCTAAGTTTTTTACCTGAGTAGTTTGTATAAATCTATGTTTTTACCTGAGTAGTTTGTATAAATCTATGTTTTTACCTGAGTAGTTTGTATAAATCTATGTTTTTACCTAAGTAGTTTGTATAAATCTAAGTTTTTTACCTGAGTAGTTTGTATAAATCTATGTTTTTACCTGAGTAGTTTGTATAAATCTATGTTTTTACCTGAGTAGTTTGTATAAATCTATGTTTTTACGTAAGTAGTTTGTATAAATCTATGTTTTTACCTGAGTAGTTTGTATAAATCTAAGTTTTTTACCTGAGTAGTTTGTATAAATCTATGTTTTTACCTGAGTAGTTTGTATAAATCTATGTTTTTACCTGAGTAGTTTGTATAAATCTATGTTTTTACCTAAGTAGTTTGTATAAATCTAAGTTTTTTACCTGAGTAGTTTGTATAAATCTAAGTTTTTACCTGAGTAGTTTGTATAAATCTATGTTTTTACCAAAGTAGTTTGTATAAATCTATGTTTTTACCTGAGTAGTTTGTATAAATCTATGTTTTTACCTGAGTAGTTTGTATAAATCTATGTTTTTACCTAAGTAGTTTGTATAAATCTATGTTTTTACCTAAGTAGTTTGTATAAATCTAAGTTTTTTACCGGAGTAGTTTGTATAAATCTATGTTTTTACCTGAGTAGTTTGTATAAATCTATGTTTTTACCTGAGTAGTATGTATAAATCTAAGTTTTTACCTGAGTAGTTTGTATAAATCTATGTTTTTACCTAAGTAGTTTGTATAAATCTATGTTTTTACCTGAGTAGTTTGTATAAATCTAAGTTTTTTACCTGAGTAGTTTGTATAAATCTATGTTTTTACCTGAGTAGTTTGTATAAATCTATGTTTTTACCTAAGTAGTTTGTATAAATCTATGTTTTTACCTGAGTAGTTTGTATAAATCTAAGTTTTTTACCTGAGTAGTTTGTATAAATCTATGTTTTTACCTGAGTAGTTTGTATAAATCTATGTTTTTACCTAAGTAGTTTGTATAAATCTATGTTTTTACCGGAGTAGTTTGTATAAATCTATGTTTTTACCTGAGTAGTTTGTATAAATCTATGTTTTTACCTAAGTAGTTTGTATAAATCTATGTTTTTACCTGAGTAGTTTGTATAAATCTAAGTTTTTACCTAAGTAGTTTGTATAAATCTATGTTTTTACCTAAGTAGTTTGTATAAATCTATGTTTTTACCTGAGTAGTTTGTATAAATCTATGTTTTTACCTGAGTAGTTTGTATAAATCTATGTTTTTACCTGAGTAGTTTGTATAAATCTATGTTTTTACCTGAGTAGTTTGTATAAATCTATGTTTTTACCTAAGTAGTTTGTATAAATCTATGTTTTTACCTGAGTAGTTTGTATAAATCTATGTTTTTACCTAAGTAGTTTGTATAAATCTAAGTTTTTACCTGAGTAGTTTGTATAAATCTATGTTTTTACCTGAGTAGTTTGTATAAATCTATGTTTTTACCTAAGTAGTTTGTATAAATCTATGTTTTTACCTGAGTAGTTTGTATAAATCTATGTTTTTACCTGAGTAGTTTGTATAAATCTATGTTTTTACCTGAGTAGTTTGTATAAATCTATGTTTTTACCTAAGTAGTTTGTATAAATCTATGTTTTTACCTGAGTAGTTTGTATAAATCTATGTTTTTACCGGAGTAGTATGTATAAATCTAAGTTTTTACCTGAGTAGTTTGTATAAATCTATGTTTTTACCTGAGTAGTTTGTATAAATCTAAGTTTTTACCTGAGTAGTTTGTATAAATCTAAGTTTTTACCTGAGTAGTTTGTATAAATCTATGTTTTTACCTGAGTAGTTTGTATAAATCTAAGTTTTTACCTAAGTAGTTTGTATAAATCTATGTTTTTACCTGAGTAGTTTGTATAAATCTAAGTTTTTACCTGAGTAGTTTGTATAAATCTATGTTTTTACCTAAGTAGTTTGTATAAATCTATGTTTTTACCGGAGTAGTTTGTATAAATCTATGTTTTTACCTGAGTAGTTTGTATAAATCTAAGTTTTTACCTGAGTAGTTTGTATAAATCTATGTTTTTACCTAAGTAGTTTGTATAAATCTATGTTTTTACCGGAGTAGTTTGTATAAATCTATGTTTTTACCTGAGTAGTTTGTATAAATCTAAGTTTTTACCTGAGTAGTTTGTATAAATCTATGTTTTTACCTGAGTAGTTTGTATAAATCTATGTTTTTACCAGAGTAGTTTGTATAAATCTATGTTTTTACCTGAGTAGTTTGTATAAATCTATGTTTATACCTAAGTAGTTTGTATAAATCTAAGTTTTTTACCTGAG
>OY804582.1:71121883-71142613 GCA_963680875.1 Bathymodiolus brooksi
TGTTTACTGAATATAGACATTGGTCTCTGAATATAGACATTGGTTTTTACATATGGACATTGGCTTCAGAATATGAACATTGGTTTCTGAATAAGGACATTGGTTTCTGAATATAGACATTGGTTTCTGAATATAGACATTGGTTTCATAATATGGACATTGGTTTCTGAATATAGACATTGGTTTCTGAATAAGGATATTGGTCTTTGAATATAGACATTGGTTTTTACATATGGACATTGACTTCAGAATATGAATATTGGTTTCTGAATAAGGACATTGGTTTCTGAATATAGACATCGGTTTCATAATATGAACATTGGTTTCTGAATATAGACATTGGTTTCTGAATAAGGACACTGATTTCGTAATATGGACATTGGTTTCTGAATATATACATTGGTTTCTGAATAAGGACATTGATTTCTGATAATGTATGACAACACTGCAACACATTATAAAATTAGTAGTTTTTGTAGGAAACCATTCTGCCTTAAACTGTAACAAATCACTGACCCAAAAAAAAAAATTAACACACTTTATAAACAGTATATTTTGTAACTATTCTGGTCAATAATTTATGATATTTACGTCCCTTGGTTTGTCAAGACTCACCGAGAGAACAGCTCCAGCAAAAGTTAAATTTAAAGTATTTCTTGTTCACTATGGAAGACATGAGTACGCGCAGTGGTAACAAACTGACTGAAGAACAAATTGAGCAACTGATAAAACGACTCAGGGGTGTAGAACACATAGAACCCATTGTTACAATCGAAGATTCAAATGTAAACAATGAAAATATGGCGACGTTCGCCGAGGTAGTTAACAATCAGAGCAATAATAAAAACAATACAGACGAATCTGATAGTAAACACGGGGAACAAAATAAAGATTACGCATCTGGTGATTCAGTAAAGCCCCTATTTTTAGTCGATCAAGACGTGTTTGGTTCCACCAAACCCGATAGAACTCACTGGCTCACCAACGTAGAGATATATAAAGCGGTAGGCTCCAAAGTCCCAGCCGAATGCATAAAGGGGATACAGCGTATTAGAGATATGTGGAGGATTTATATGGACAATACAGAGGATAGAATTACTCTAATTGTGGAAGGTTTAAATCTACGTGGCAGGAGGGTACCCCTTCACACACAAAATCCTCGGAATCCTCAAAGATTTCGACCTGATACCATCCGCATTAAAGTCAAAAATATCCCTCTTTCCGCTGATGACGGCCAAATTCACCGTACTTTGACTCTAGAAGGCTGCAATATTGAAGGTATCTTTAGGGAAAAACTTAGAGTGGATGGGAGATTAACTAACTGTGATACAGGTGACAGACTAGTCATCAGTAAACCACTCCCACACCCACTTCCAAGGAGTCTTCAAATAGGCAAGTACTGGGGGAGGATATTCCATCCTGGTCAAGTAGAAACCGACAATCAAAGCAGGGAGAATAATAAAAACTGTCACAAATGTCTCAAGCCAGGACACTTCATGTATCAGTGCACAAGTGATTGGGTGTGTAGGTCATGCAATCAGCAAGGTCATAAAATGGTTGACTGTCCTCATGATCTTGTTTTCCCTGATCCAAACATAAGTGTACATGATGGTGTTGAGGAGGAAAATCTGACTGAGCATGATGAGGATGATGATGCAAGTCAAGCTGAGGATTCTCAACCCCATAACAAAGCTGTACAATCAATCACAACAGACAAGGAAGACAAAGACATAGAAGCAAAAGGAAATAAAAAAGTGAAAATCATTGAAACTGATAAATCAGAAAATAAACAAGTTAAAGCTGGTCAAAAAACTATGGACAATTTCATGAAAACTTCAAACAGGCCTAGTGCAATTCAAAGGACTCCACCAACTCCTACTGAGAAATTACATGATCAACAAGGAAGCAGTAAAGGTCGAAAGAAGTTAAAACCAAGCAACAGGAAAACTTAATCATCATTTAGTGTGCTATTTGAAATAAGTTTCTTTTTATCTTAAATTAAAATTTAAAAAAATTTACAAAACTACTAATGTTATTTAAGCTCCAACAAAGAGTAAAAATGTTGTATATCATTAAAAACCTAAGTGAGGGTTATTTGATGTTTAATGAAGATATAAGAAGTAAAAAAGCATTACAACATAAGAAGTATACTATTAATAGATGTACCTTTATATTGATGTTTTTTATGATAAATCTGACTATAGATTTATACTATTATTATGAATATCTAAACATGTATTTAGTGTGTACATATAACATGGCTCGTTACTATTTTCATATTGTTATTTTCTCAGTTTTCCTTTACAAAACAGTATGTATTTTCTTTACAAAGCAACACATATTTATTTATCCCATACAATTACAATTCAGGTTTCCACCTAATCTATTTTTAGCCATCGTTAATACACATGAGATGTGTCACGCCAAATATAGCACGTGGTTATACATATATATATTCCATATAAATGTAAACAAAAGAGAAACGCTAATAAAACAAATTGGCTATAGCCAAGTGTCATATAAAATATATAGAAAAAAATACTTACCAGTGGGTAAAACATCACAGATACTTTCTTTAAGTGAATTATTTGTTTTCAAGATCACTGCATTTAAAATATTTTCAAGCTTCATAATGTTTGTACTAATGTTACACTATGAACCAAGTTTATGGAAAGAATATTATCCACATGTTAAATATAATCCTGTCTGTATTGAGTCGCATAAATGTACTTTTAAAGGTCGGATAGTCTGTATTAAATATAGGTCGAGGCCAGTACATGAGATGTTAAAAAATATATTAGGATACATACACGGAAAAGTTCGCATGCTATTTACGGGTATAGAAATATGTAAAAATGATATTAAATATTGCATATTTGTAATATTATGTAGATATTGTAGATTAATTATGTTTATTTTCTATTTGACAAAATTAGAATTGCTATATAAAAAAAAAAAATATATGATAGTGTGTAAATATGGGATATTAATGACCCTTTTGTGGTTAAAAAAAAATAGAATTGTTACATATCAAATACAAATCTTATCTCATAAAAAATGTCTGTCAAAAATATGATAAATTTATGTAGCTTAAATGTGAACGGTTTGCAAAACAGAGAGAAAAGAGGTCGAGCTATAGAATGGGTCAAGTCAATGAAATGTGATATAGCTTATTTTCAAGAAACACATTTCGATCAGAATATTGAAAACGAAATAAATTTCAATACAGATTTTAACGTTTATGGTAGTATAGGAACATCTGCTAGTAGGGGGGTAGCAATATTTATTAATAAAGCAGTCAATTATAAGGTCATTGACAAGGTTACTGATGAAAATGGCAGAATTGTTTTATTAAATGTACAGATAGATGATGCAGTTTTTTCGTTAGTATGCATTTATGCACCAAATAGCAAAACTTTAAGAAACATGTTTTTTAAAAAGGTAAGTAATTTCTGTAAAGAACATGGAACGGGTATTCTTGTGGTCGGGGGAGATTTTAACGAGATAATGCAAGACATAGATCGTAGAAGTTTAGGTACAGGTAATGTTTGTAAACAATCAGTAAATAGTTTAAAGTCCTTTATAAAAACTAATAAGTTAATTGATGTCTGGAGGATATATAATGAAAACAGACAACAGTTTACATGGCGTAGGAAAGACAAAACACAAGCTAGTCGGATTGATATGATTCTTTTAGGAAAAGATTTTTTATCGCTTGTTCAAAGCTGTAAAATTAAACCTGCGGTCATACAGTATACTGATCATCAAAGTGTGGTTTTAACCTTTCGGTCGGGGGTGTCTGAAAAGGGAAGAGGGTATTGGAAAATTAATAATTCTGTAATACAGGAATATGATTATAAACAGTTAATAAATAAAGTAATTGATAAATATTTAATACAGTGTCATAATAATAAGATCGACATAAGATTATTATGGGACGCAATGAAAGTTGAAATTCGAGAAGTAACCACTATGTATTGTAAAAACAAATCAAAATTAACTAGAGAACTTAGACATAAATTAGAAAGTGAATTAGAAAAAAAAATTATGGTAAGGGATAATCAAAGCGAGGAAAACGATAACTTAAATAAAGTTATTCATAATATTGAAATAGAACTTGTAAAAATATATGACCAAAAAGCTAAAGGGGCACAAATTAGATGTCGTGAGAAATGGGTGGAATATGGGGAAAAAAATAACTCATATTTTCTAGGTCTGGAAAAACAGAGGCAAATTAAAAAGTCAATAAACAAATTAATAGATGAAAACAATGAAATATTAACTGACCAGATGCACATTCTTAGTACTATTAAATCATATTATGAAAAATTGTATACTACAAAATATCCTGATGAAAATCTAACCAGTAATTATATTTTTGATACAAAATTAGAAAACAGGCTTCAGGATCAGGATCAATCAATTTGTGATGGAAAGGTAACTGAAGAAGAGTGTTCTAATGCAATAAATAATATGAAATCAAATAAAGCCCCAGGTTTGGATGGACTAACGGTAGCATTTTATAGAGAATTTTGGGGAAAAGTCAAATTTTTTTTAATTGATGTTCTAAATAAAAGCTATGATGAAAAGCTACTGAGTTTTTCTCAGCGGACTAGTGTTTTATCTTTATTGTTTAAAAAGGGGGATCCCTTAGTTCTAGATAATAATAGACCTATTTCTCTTTTAAATGTTGATTTAAAACTTCTTTCTTATGTTCTAGCACAGCGTTTAAAAAAAGTTTTAGAAAAAATTGTAAATAATGACCAAACTGGATATATTAAAAACAGGTTCATTGGCTTCAATCATAGACAAATACAAGACATTATTGATTTTGCTGAATCTTATAATGTTGAAGGGGCAATAGTCTTTGTTGATTTTAAAAAAGCGTTTGACTCACTTGAATGGACATTTATCTTGACAACTTTAAAACATTTTGGGTTTAATGAATCGTTTATAATTTGGGTTAAAACTTTATACAGTAATATTCAAACTTGTGTAATGAACAATGGCTGGATATCAGAGATTTTCAAAAACTCGCGCGGAATACGTCAAGGTTGTCCTTTATCTGCTTTGCTATTTGTTTTATCAGTTGAAATCATGGCTCTTCGAATAAGAAATAATAAGGATATCAAAGGTTTTCAGATAAAAATAGATGAACAAACACATAGTATAAAAATTTCGCAATTAGCAGATGACACAACACTATATTTTAACTCTAAAAACGATATATCCGTTGCTATGAACGAAATTGAAATTTTTGGTAATTTTTCAGGTTTAATGATAAATAGAAATAAGACAGAGGGGTTGTGGATTGGGAAACTAAAACACAGTAAAGATAAGGTAGAAAATATTAAATGGACAAACAAACCAATAAAGACCTTAGGTATTTATTATGGTCATGATTACATAGAATGTGAAAAACTTAATTGGGAAAAAAAAATTGAAAAAATGAATAGCTTATTTTTGTCATGGTCAAAGCGAAATCTCTCAATATTGGGTAAAGTACTAATCATTAAAGCTTTGATTATACCTATTTTTACTTTTATTGTTAGTTCCTGTGTTATTCCAGAAAAATACAAAAAAGAGATAGAGAGTAAGTGTTTTAAATTTATATGGAATGGGAAACCAGATAAGGTAAAAAGAAATACATTGATAGGAGATTTTGAGAAGGGTGGACTGAAAATGATAGATATAGAAAGTTATTTTATATCTTTGAAGGCATCATGGGTAAGTAGATTAGCTGACTCAAAAATTTCGAATTGGAAATTGATACCACTAAAATATTTAAATGTATTTGGGAAAATATGGCTTATTTTTAAAATGAACATAGATGTGAAAAAACATAAACAGTTTCTAAATAATATCCCCGAATTTTACAAAAATGTTTTGACCAGTTGGATAAAAACAGGTGGTGGTCAATTAAGTTCACCATTGACATTCAGTAATGTAAGAAAGCAAATTTTATGGGGAAATAGATTTATTACATTTGAAAAAAAATATTTATTTTTTAAAGAATGGATTAATAGTGGAATATTTTTTGTTAATGATATAATAGATAATAATGGTAAAATTACGCAAGAATTTATTCTTCACAAGTTAAAAAATAAATCTAATTGGATATCTGAATTTAGTATTCTCAAAAAAGCTTTCCCAAAGAATTGGATAGACATTTTAAAAACAGAAAGCTCTGTTAAAAGCATTGTAAATATCAAAAAAGATTATTTCATCTGGAACAATCAGTTTATTAATTTATCTACATTGTCTAATAAGTTATTATATAATAAACTGGTGAATGTTAAATTTTCAAACCCTATTGGTACACATTATTGGATTAATTATTTAGTGTTGTCTGAAAAACCAAATACAAGTAGTCTATATTTTTTCATTTTCAAATTTCTTGACGAAAACAAACTTAAAATGTTCAGATGGAAACTTTTTCATTTTATTATACCAAATAAAGTTTTACTTTCCAAATGGAAAATTGTTGGGAATAGTTTATGTAATTTCTGTAAATTAGATGAAGATTACTCTCATTATTTTATTACTTGTACCTTTCTAAAAGAGTTTTGGACAACATTTCAGAATTTAATGAAGGGTTTGGGTATCGAAAACAAAATTACTTTGAATCATATAGTACTTGGATACAAGATAGATGATAAAAACTATCTTGCATTAAATTTTTTGATAACAGTTGTAGGGTTTTCCATCTACAAATCGTACTATATATCTGAACAGAAAACAAAGTATATTGATGTTTATAGAATATTTGCCAATGAATATATTAAAAGAATAAATGAAAATAAAACACTTCAAAAGTGTTCTTTTTTAATGAAAGTAAAAAATTATATAATAAATGCAAAATAAATAAATGTTTTCAAAGGTATAAAATAGAAATTGTATTTAGGTTGTATATATATTTCATGTAATTCTGATTATAGCCCTGGATAATCAGAACAAGATGTAACAGGGAAACACCAAAAGGAGCTTGGACTTTTGGCGTGTTAATTGTAGCAAGCATTTGAATAAAATATATTACGTTGTTAAAAAAAAAAAAAATAATAATTTATGATATTGTTCAACATAATATTTGCAAAACGTCTATACGTAGAAGGTCAACAGACAATGATATTTGATTCTACATGATACATCACATATTTCCAAAATGTCAGAAGATCAACAGTTTGCTGACATCTAAAAGTGTTAAACATTTAAACGACATTAAACAGAATTGCTATTTTCAATCTGATTATAAATGCATACAACAGAATTATGGCCGAAAGGTTTGATAACTGTGGTTGGAACCTTTAGATATGGTTGGCATTACCATCAAAATAACAGTGTAATATTGACAATATATTTATTACATTGTTGCTGTATATTGTATTTTATCTAGGCATAAACATGTTGTAAAAGCACATGAGTTCACCCCTGGTTTTCAGTGGTGTTCGTGTTGCTCAATCTTGTAGGTTCTGTATAGTCGATCATTGTCCTTTTATATTTTGACCATTACATTGTATGTCTTTCTTTGGGCCTCTTCTGATTACACCTTTGGTAACTTACAACGTTTCTTACTGATTCTTATACAACAATGCAATAGAATCAAGAATCAAGATTTTTATTTTTTCCAATTTTGGGCCCACAAGGGGCATACAAAGATCAACATATAAAAGAATGAAAAAACCAATATAAACAAATATATTGTGAATGGAAAGCAAAATAAAGCACAAAAAATAATAATTATAATAACACATTGTCAGAATCTCAAAGAAATAAAAAAAAGATATTCTTCGAATGTCCAATTAATGTTGTGGTTTGAAGTGTTCAACATAATTAGTGTTAACTAAGATATTATCATTAAGGGTTTGTCACTGTAACCATTAAGACAATTGTCATTTCTCTATTTCTATTCAAATTCCTGTAGAGTTAATTTCTGCCAAAGAAACTCAACTACGGTAATAATTTCTCCCTCAGACACCACAGATGGCGGACATGTTTATGGTCATAATTTATCATTCATAATAAAAATCAGATATTCAACATCACTATTGTGTTTTGAATGGCCATTATTTCTCTGTTTTAAATCACTCTAATTGCTTGTAAGAAAGCTTTCCAGAGAAGCAGACCTCTCTAGAGCCATTGTTATATTTTGTTTGCTCTCATGAGAACTATTAAATATGATTGTGAAAAATGCACAAATAGTTAATACTTGTCATAAAAAGAAACGGCAAAAAGAGTTTAAAAGTACACATAATACAACAAAACACTACCGCTTCATAAGATAAAACAGCTTTAAAGCTTTATTATATATTGAAACATGTCTTGATAACCTCTTTTATGAGAAATGGACATATTTTGTGAGATCACTTTACCATGCTAAAACTCTTCATTTATAGAAAAGTTTGAAGATATCAAAGGGGGTAATAAGAAGCCTTAAATCAAAGAAGGACAGACAATACAATGGTAAAAAAAAAAGCAATAATCTGCAAAACAATACATAGAAAACTAAAGATCGCGCAACACCAACCCTCTAAAAACCGGAGGTGAACTTCGGTACTCCGAATTTAAAAGTGAAGGTAACGGGTTATATTTGTTTTTTCCATTTCACAAGCATAGACTGAATAGAGGGTTAATATTACCACATTATTCTGATTTCCTGAAATGTCATCTTCATCTGAGAAACAGGCTACTGGATCAGGGCTATAAAAAGATTCGCCTTATTCGATCTCTTAAAAAGTTTATATTCCGATACCAAGATCTTGTCGAAATATATTCCGTCTCTGCAGAAACGATTATAAGCGATGCATTTTCATATAGTGAAAATGTATAAAGATAAAGAAGTCAAGAAAAATGTCAAGGATGTTTTTTTATCAATGTGTGACGTAAATATATTTTTGACATTTACGTCACCGAATATGGTACTGCTTTGACAACTATTTTACCTACTTTGTTCCTGTATTTAAATACTGTTATAGTAACAGCCGGAAACTTTGAACCGTAATGAGAACGGGAGGTTTGGCGCTTTAAAATCTGATTCAACCCACCATTTCTTTAGAAATGCCTGTACCAAGTCAGAGTCATAACGGTTTTCACAGTTTTCCGGTTGTTGACTGATTTTGTCTGTTTATATAATTATGAGTTTTGACTTTCCCTTTGTAAGATTGTTCGGAGTTCGGTAATTTTGTTATTACCCTTATTTATCAAAAAGTCAATGGTTCAACTGGTAAACATTTAACATTCTCATGTTGTTATTGTTGTCCATCTTTAGTGGTATGTCCAGAAAATAAGAGCCAACATGCAGTAAAGAAAGTACACTCGTTAATGGTCTAAGTTCACATCGGTTTGTGGGACACCGGTTTGTGGGGTTCGTGGTTTGTGGGACACCGGTTTGTGGGGTTCGCGTTCCTCAATCTTTAGTTTTCTATTTAGTGCTTAGTAGGTCAGCGTTTGTCCCTTTGTTCTTTTTCATTTGATTATTGTTTTGTCCTGTTTCGATTTACTGCTTCTGATTACCCCTTTGGTATCTTAGATTTACTGCTTCTGATTACCCCTTTGGTATCTTAGATTTACTGCTTCTGATTACCCCTTTGGTATCTTAGATTTACTGCTTCTGATTACCCCTTTGGTATCTTAGATTTACTGCTTCTGATTACCCCTTTGGTATCTTAGATTTACTGCTTCTGATTACCCCTTTGGTATCTTAGATTTACTGCTTCTGATTACCCCTTTGGTATCTTAGATTTACTGCTTCTGATTACCCCTTTGGTATCTTAGATTTACTGCTTCTGATTACCCCTTTGGTATCTTAGATTTACTGCTTCTGATTACCCCTTTGGTATCTTAGATTTACTGCTTCTGATTGCCCCTTTGGTATCTTAGATTTACTGCTTCTGATTACCCCTTTGGTATCTTAGATTTACTGCTTCTGATTACCCCTTTGTTATCTTAGATTTACTGCTTCTGATTACCCCTTTGGTGTCTTAGATTTACTGCTTCTTATTACCCTTCGATATCCTAGAATTAAGGCTTCTGATTACCCCTTTGGTATCTTAGATTTACTGCTTCTGATTACCCCTTTGGTATCTTAGATTTACTGCTTCTGATTACCCCTTTGGTATCTTAGATTTACTGCTTCTGATTGCCCCTTTGGTATCTTAGATTTACTGCTTCTGATTACCCCTTTGTTATCTTAGATTTACTGCTTCTGATTACCCCTTTGGTATCTTAGATTTACTGCTTCTGATTACCCCTTTGGAATCTTAGATTTACTGCTTCTGATTACCCCTTTGGAATCTTAGATTTACTGCTTCTGATTACCCCTTTGGTATCTTAGATTTACTGCTTCTGATTACCCCTTTGGTATCTTAGATTTACTGCTTCTGATTACCCCTTTGGTATCTTAGATTTACTGCTTCTGATTACCCCTTTGGTATCTTCAAACACTTCTTAAAATAAAATACCCTTTATTTAAGTTTCTAACAAATAACAGGAAAATAATTAGGAACAAAATGTTTTACATATCGTATAATATATCTTTAGTTTATGTGTATGTTTTGTAGATCGTTGTTTGTCCTTTTGTACTTTTACTTTTGGCCATTGTGTTGTCTGTCCTTCTTCGATTTACGGATTCTGATTACCCCTTTGGAATCTTCAAGCTCTTCTTAGATGTTGTTATCAATAGTATGTTATGTCTTGGTATTCATTCAAATGATTTGCTAGCTGGTATGATCTGAAAACAACTGTTTTTGTTTTGTTAATCAAATACTGTACTGTCAACGTCAGTCTATAACTTCAAATTAATTCAGTGTGCCTGCAAATTAGTATTTTAATGACTCATTAATATGCTATAAAGATGAACAATTTGCACAAAACGCATTAAAATTTAATGAAAAACAACAACAAAAAAGTTAGATTTTGAAAAATTCTCACTTGTTGGTCTTTTATGCAAATAAACGAGAATAGTAGATAATTACATAATAACGCTATGCATTATTCTGAAAGGGATTTTCCGAAGAAATTCATTAAAAAAAACCCATCAAAACCAGATGAACAATATATTATGTATACCCATCTATATGGAAACACCCTATTTGACCCTTTCGATTCTCTTTTTTCTGTGATTTCAAATTAAAAAAAAAGCATTAACATTGTAGACGACCATTCAGGCAAAGTGATGACCATACTTCTCATGGTCAGGTGAGCTAATAAGCCTAGAGAAATTAAAAGAAAAGATTTCTGACCATGCGCTCATTGATCCTTCAATAATAAAGCTATTAGACCGAGCTAGAACAAAACAAGAGAAATTTATTATTTCAACATTTTAACTATTTCTTTCAATTTCCTATTAGTCATATAATTGACAGAGAACAGAGAAATTTTGTTGTAATAACGACAAGCACAGTTAATTCCGCTATCACCAAATGACATGTTTCAAATATCCCCTCCCTCAAACCATGATCCATGGTTCCTGCCAGTACAATTATTCTGTATTTATCCGACCCACCACTATAGTATTAAATACTGAACACAATATCATCATGAACTGAAGCCTCCCTTAAATGGCTTATCCATTAATCATCACACAAAACAAATGGATTTAATTTCCTCTTTGTCATTTTGTTGTTTTAGTAAATTATTTGGTTTCCAGTGAAGACTTCTTTCATCTTTCTCTAATACTGTATTTTGGGCATGTAAAATATTCAGGATGAAATTCATTAACCAACAGATCTCAATATCCTATACCGCTAACATGATTTAAAAAAAAAAAACATAAAAATGAACAAAAAATCAGAGACCTAACATTTAAACTATGGGAATGACAAATTTGTTTTGTTATTTTAGCTAGTGTTTTTGTTTTAATGGAAAACAAAATTACCCAATGATAAAGCATGTACAGTCTGGGTAGAGTTCAAGGGTTATCTAAAATAATGTAACCTCAGGTTTTTCGTGGAGTTTCTGTTGTTCATATCGCCCAATTACACGTCTGTCTTCATGTTTTAGTATTCTGATGTCCGCTACGATTTCCACGAAAAAAACGATGTTCGGTTCGTTTTTACTCCCAATTTGTTTTGTATGGAGTTCCTGTTATACTTGTTATTTGTAGGCCTATATATTTACGTACCACGATTTCCATATCACATGATATTGGTTCATTAAACAGTAACACAACAGGTGTCACTAGTGGTGCAGGAACTACTTACCATTCTGAGTTCACTACTTACCATTATGAGTTCACTGCTTACCATTCTGAGTTCACTACTTACCATTCTGAGTTCACTACTTACCATTCTGAGTTCACTGCTTACCATTCTGGGTTCACTACTTACCATTCTGAGTTCACTACTTACCATTCTGAGTTCACTACTTACCATTCTGAGTTCACTGCTTACCATTCTGAGTTCACTGCTTACCATTCTGAGTTCACTACTTACCATTCTGAGTTCACTGCTTACCATTCTGAGTTCACTGCTTACCATTCTGAGTTCACTACTTACCATTCTGAGTTCACTACTTACCATTCTGAGTTCACTGCTTACCATTCTGAGTTCACTACTTACCATTCTGAGTTCACTACTTACCATTCTGAGTTCACTGCTTACCATTCTGAGTTCACTGCTTACCATTCTGAGTTCACTGCTTACCATTCTGAGTTCACTACTTACCATTCTGAGTTCACTACTTACCATTCTGAGTTCACTACTTACCATTCTGGGTTCACTACTTACCATTCTGAGTTCACTACTTACCATTCTGAGTTCACTGCTGGATTTTATAGGGGTTTGTTGTTGCTCAGTGTTTAGTTTTGTGTAGTGTTTTGTGTAGGAGGAGTTTACCGTAAAAACATTTCAGACGAGACAGGACGAAAACAATAATTGTCTCGCTCAGATAAAAAAAATCCCCATTTGTATATTTTACGTTTCTGTTACGATTTCCGCATACAAACGATGTTCCTTTCCTCTTTACCTTCATTTGGTTGTAGAAGGGCTCCTGTCTTATTTACGTTATTTGTGTTTGCTTGCGTATAGTGGTGTCCAACACATATTGTGTTGTGTTTTTGTTGTGTTTGTCTTCGTCTTGTGTACCCTATGTTGCTAGTTTCTCTGGATTGTCCTTTTTTGATTGCCACTTCCGTATACTCCAACTTTTTATATTTAAGAGATCAAATATTTTCTGTCCCAAGTATGTATCCCTGTATCCCGGAAAATATTGTTCCAAAGTTACATCGTAACTAATACAATAAACTTTCTTATCATAATTTGAAGTGCAGGAAAATTATGATGTCCAAAAGTTCAATCAAGAAAAAAACCAATATCGTCAGATGAAATCTTAGATAGTAAACATATGCATACAGGAGCACGATAAAATATAATTATATTGTCTGACAAATAACATCCATCTCTCCACTAATTTATCAAAGTCAATGAAAAGTGCATTATCATACTGTATAAAGGATTAAAAAAGAACAATGGAATCTTGTATCTGATTGTAACACGGCATTACAATGGTCTTAAATCAACGGCTAAAATCACAGAAAATCCAAAAAAAAGAACAAGACTCATTAGGATTCCATTGAAGGATGAAGTATCCGAATTTAATGAAATTTTCCATGGAAATTAACAATTATTTTTATCTTTAGACATAAACCTCCCGTGCTGCTCTAAGACAGCTTTCCGTTTGACTTCTATGAATCTTCAGAAAAAAATTCTTAAAAATCCAGTTTTCAAAATTAACAATTTTTTTTCTAGATGTTTATTAATACATGTATATGATATCCGAACTCTGACATATTAATTTCCAAATTTTTGGTCCATTATTAAAAAAGTTACCCATTAGGTCTCTATGTTAATTATATTCACTAAAGTGTAAAAATCTGGATGGAGTGAGTATAAATAATAGACTGTACCATGTGACATAGGACATTTAAATATTAAAGGACAGCAATAACAATTGACTATCACCTATGGTCAGTTAAATTAGTAGCCTTTTGATATTTAAATATAATATGTCGCATGGAACAATGAAATATACATTGCAAGCACATGTCTATTAGTATGTTTTCATGGCTTGGCTATTACACTATTTGTACTCACTCCATCCAGATTTTTACACTTTAGAAAATATAATTAACATAGAGACCTAATGGGTAACTTTTTTAATAATGGACCAAAAATTTTGAAATTAATTGTCTGAGTTCGTATATATCATATATTAATAAACATCTAGACAAATAACTGTTGATTTGAAAACTGGATTTTTAAGACTTTTTCTGAAGATTTATAGAAGTCAAACGGACTATAGTTTCTGACATTTTAAATGATTTTTTGAATGACAATTATAGAATTTTGGGGTAGCCACGAATGCCACCATTGTTGTAGCGTTATTTCCAACCTTTCAGATTTTTAGACTTAAAGAACTAGTACAACCAGTATTAATCCACTACAGGTACAACTAGTATTAATCCACCACAGGTACAACTAGTATTAATCCACCACAGGTACAACTAGTATTAATCCACCACAGGTACAACTAGTGTCAATCCACCAGAGGTACAACTAGTATTAATCCACCACAGGTACAACTAGTATTAATCCACCACAGGTACAACTAGTATTAATCCACCACAGGTACAACTAGTATTAATCCACCACAGGTACAACTAGTATCAATCCACCACAGGTACAACTAGTATTAATCTACCACAGGTACAACTAGTATCAATCCACCACAGGTACAACTAGTATCAATCCACCACAGGTACAACCAGTATTAATCCACCACAGGTACAACTAGTATCAATCCACCACAGGTACAACTAGTATTAATCCACCACAGGTACAACTAGTATTAATCCACCACAGGTACAACTAGTATTAATCCACCACAGGTACAACTAGTATTAATCCACCACAGATACAACTAGTATTAATCCACTACAGGTACAACTAGTATCAATCCACCACAGGTACAACTAGTATCAATCCACCACAGGTACAACTAGTATTAATCCACCACAGGTACAACTAGTATCAATCCACCACAGGTACAACTAGTATCAATCCACCACAGGTACAACTAGTATTAATCCACCACAGGTACAACTAGTATCAATCCACCACAGGTACAACTAGTATCAATCCACCACAGGTACAACTAGTATTAATCCACCACAGGTACAACTAGTATCAATCCACCACAGGTACAACTAGTATTAATCCACCACAGGTACAACTAGTATCAATCCACCACAGGTACAACTAGTATTAATCCACCACAGGTACAACTAGTATCAATCCACCACAGGTACAACTAGTATTAATCCACCACAGGTACAACTAGTATCAATCCACCACAGGTACAACTAGTATCAATCCACCACAGGTACAACTAGTATCAATCCACCACAGGTACAACTAGTATCAATCCACCACAGGTACAACTAGTATTAATTCACCACAGGTACAACTAGTATTAATCCACCACAGGTACAACTAGTATCAATCCACCACAGGTACAACTAGTATTAATCCACCACAGGTACAACTAGTATCAATCCACCACAGGTACAACTAGTATCAATCCACCACAGGTACAACTAGTATCAATCCACCACAGGTACAACTAGTATCAATCCACCACAGGTACAACTAGTATCAATCCACCACAGGTACAACTAGTATCAATCCACCACAGGTACAACTAGTATCAATCCACCACAGGTACAACTAGTATCAATCCACCACAGGTACAACTAGTATTAATCCACCACAGGTACAACTAGTATCAATCCACCACAGGTACAACTAGTATTAATCCACCACAGGTACAACTAGTATCAATCCACCACAAGTACAACTAGTATTAATCCACCACAGGTACAACTAGTATCAATCCACCACAGATACAACTAGTATTAATCCACCACAGGTACAACTAGTATCAATCCACCACAGATACAACTAGTATTAATCCACCACAGGTACAACTAGTATCAATCCACCACAGGTACAACAAGTATTAATCCACCACAGGTACAACTAGTATCAATCCACCACAGGTACAACTAGTATTAATCCACCACAGGTACAACAAATATCAATCCACCACAGGTACAACTAGTATTAATCCACCACAGGTACAACTAGTATCAATCCACCACAGGTACAACTAGTATTAATCCACCACAGGTACAACTAGTATCAATCCACCACAGGTACAACTAGTATTAATCCACCACAGGTACAACTAGTATCAATCCACCACAGGTACAACTAGTATTAATCCACCACAGGTACAACTAGTATCAATCCACCACAGGTACAACTAGTATTAATCCACCACAGGTACAACTAGTATCAATCCACCACAGGTACAACTAGTATTAATCCACCACAAGTACAACTAGTATCAATCCACCACAGGTACAACTAGTATTAATCCACCACAGGTACAACTAGTATCAATCCACCACAGGTACAACTAGTATTAATCCACCACAGGTACAACTAGTATCAATCCACCACAGGTACAACTAGTATCAATCCACCACAGGTACAACTAGTATTAATCCACCACAGGTACAACTAGTATCAATCCACCACAGGTACAACTAGTATTAATCCACCACAGGTACAACTAATATCAATCCACCACAGGTACAACTAGTATTAATCCACCACAGGTACAACTAGTATTAATCCACCACAGGTACAACTAGTATCAATCCACCACAGGTACAACTAGTATTAATCCACCACAGGTACAACTAGTATCAATCCACCACAGGTACAACTAGTATTAATCTACCACAGGTACAACTAGTATTAATCCACCACAGGTACAACTAGTATTAATCCACCACAGGTACAACTAGTATTAATCCACCACAGGTACAACTAGTATCAATCCACCACAGGTACAACTAGTATTAATCCACCACAGGTACAACTAGTATCAATCCACCACAGGTACAACTAGTATCAATCCACCACAGGTACAACTAGTATTAATCCACCACAGGTACAAATAGTATCATTCCACCACAGGTACAACTAGTATCAATCCACCACAGGTACAACTAGTATCAATCCACCACAGGTACAACTAGTATCAATCCACCACAGGTACAACTAGTATTAATCCACCACAGGTACAACTAGTATCAATCTACCACAGGTACAACTAGTATTAATCCACCACAGGTACAACTAGTATCAATCCACCACAGGTACAACTAGTATTAATCCACCACAGGTACAACTAGTATCAATCCACCACAGGTACAACTAGTATCAATCCACCACAGGTACAACTAGTATTAATCCACCACAGGTACAACTAGTATCAATCCACCACAGGTACAAGTAGTATTAATCCACCACAGGTACAACTAGTATCAATCCACCACAGGTACAACTAGTATTAATCCACCACAGGTACAACTAGTATCAATCCACCACAGGTACAACTAGTATCAATCCACCACAGGTACAACTAGTTAATCCACCACAGGTACAACTAGTATCAATCCACCACAGGTACAACTAGTATTAATCCACCACAGGTACAACTAGTATTAATCCACCACAGGTACAACTAGTATCAACCCACCACAGGTACAACTAGTATTAATCCACCACAGGTACAACTAGTATCAACCCACCACAGGTACAACTAGTATTAATCCACCACAGGTACAACTAGTATCAATCCACCACAGGTACAACTAGTATTAATCCACCACAGGTACAACTAGTATTAATCCACCACAGGTACAACTAGTATTAATCCACCACAAGTACAACTAGTATTAATCCACCACAGGTACAACTAGTATCAATCCACCACAGATACAACTAGTATTAATCCACCACAGGTACAACTAGTATCAATCCACCACAGGTACAACTAGTATTAATCCACCACAGGTACAACTAGTATCAATCCACCACAGGTACAACTAGTATTAATCCACCACAGGTACAACTAGTATCAATCCACCACAGGTACAACTAGTATTAATCCACCACAGGTACAACTAGTATCAATCCACCACAGGTACAACTAGTATTAATCCACCACAGGTACAACTAGTATCAATCCACCACAGGTACAACTAGTATTAATCCACCACAGGTACAACTAGTATCAATCTACCACAGGTACAACTAGTATTAATCCACCACAGGTACAACTAGTATCAATCCACCACAGGTACAACTAGTATTAATCCACCACAGGTACAACTAGTATCAATCCACCACAGGTACAACTAGTATTAATCCACCACAGGTACAACTAGTATCAATCCACCACAGGTACAACTAGTATTAATCCACCACAGGTACAACTAGTATCAATCCACCACAGGTACAACTAGTATCAATCCACCACAGGTACAACTAGTATTAATCCACCACAGGTACAACTAGTATCAATCCACCACAGGTACAACTAGTATTAATCCACCACAGGTACAACTAATATCAATCCACCACAGGTACAACTAGTATTAATCCACCATAGGTACAACTAGTATTAATCCACCACAGGTACAACTAGTATTAATCCACCACAGGTACAACTAGTATCAATCCACCACAGGTACAACTAGTATTAATCCACCACAGGTACAACTAGTATCAATCCACCACAGGTACAACTAGTATTAATCCACCACAGGTACAACTAGTATCAATCCACCACAGGTACAACTAGTATTAATCCACCACAGGTACAACTAGTATCAATCCACCACAGGTACAACTAGTATTAATCCACCACAGGTACAACTAGTATCAATCCACCACAGGTACAACTAGTATTAATCCACCACAGGTACAACTAGTATCAATCCACCACAGGTACAACTAGTATCAATCCACCACAGGTACAACTAGTATCAATCCACCACAGGTACAACTAGTATCAATCCACCACAGGTACAACTAGTATTAATCCACCACAGGTACAACTAATATCAATCCACCACAGGTACAACTAGTATTAATCCACCACAGGTACAACTAGTATTAATCCACCACAGGTACAACTAGTATTAATCCACCACAGGTACAACTAGTATTAATCCACCACAGGTACAACTAGTATTAATCCACCACAGGTACAACTAGTTATAATCCACCACAGGTACAACTAGTATCAATCCACCACAGGTACAACTAGTATTAATCCACCACAGGTACAACTAGTATTAATCCACCACAGGTACAACTAGTATCAATCCACCACAGGTACAACTAGTATTAATCCACCACAGGTACAACTAGTATCAATCCACCACAGGTACAACTAGTATTAATCCACCACAGGTACAACTAGTATCAATCCACCACAGGTACAACTAGTATCAATCCACCACAGGTACAACTAGTATTAATCCACCACAGGTACAACTAGTATCATCCACCACAGGTACAACTAGTATCAATCCACCACAGGTACAACTAGTATCAATCCACCACAGGTACAACTAGTATCAATCCACCACAGGTACAACTAGTATTAATCCACCACAGGTACAACTAGTATCAATCCACCACAGGTACAACTAGTATTAATCCACCACAGGTACAACTAGTATCAATCCACCACAGGTACAACTAGTATTAATCCACCACAGGTACAACTAGTATTAATCCACCACAGGTACAACTAGTATCAATCCACCACAGGTACAACTAGTATTAATCCACCACAGGTACAACTAGTATCAATCCACCACAGGTACAACTAGTATTAATCCACCACAGGTACAACTAGTATCAATCCACCACAGGTACAACTAGTATCAATCCACCACAGGTACAACTAGTATTAATCCACCACAGGTACAACTAGTATCAATCCACCACAGGTACAACTAGTATTAATCCACCACAGGTACAACTAGTATTAATCCACCACAGGTACAACTAGTATTAATCCACCACAGGTACAACTAGTATCAATCCACCACAGGTACAACTAGTATTAATCCACCACAGGTACAACTAGTATCAATCCACCACAGGTACAACTAGTATTAATCCACCACAGGTACAACTAGTATCAATCCACCACAGGTACAACTAGTATTAATCCACCACAGGTACAACTAGTATCAATCCACCACAGGTACAACTAGTATTAATCCACCACAGGTACAACTAGTATCAATCCACCACAGGTACAACTAGTATTAATCCACCACAGGTACAACTAGTATCAATCCACCACAGGTACAACTAGTATTAATCCACCACAGGTACAACTAGTATCAATCCACCACAGGTACAACTAGTATTAATCCACCACAGGTACAACTAGTATCAATCCACCACAGGTACAACTAGTATTAATCCACCACAGGTACAACTAGTATCAATCCACCACAGGTACAACTAGTATTAATCCACCACAGGTACAACTAGTATCAATCCACCACAGGTACAACTAGTATTAATCCACCACAGGTACAACTAGTATCAATCCACCACAGGTACAACTAGTATTAATACACCATAAATCAGGTAAACTAGTATTAATCCACCACAGGTACAACTAGTATCAATCTACCACAGGGTACAACTAGTATTAATCCACCACAGGTACAACTAATATCAATCCACCACAGGTACAACTAGTATTAATCCACCACAGGTACAACTAGTTTCAATCCACCACAGGTACAACCCCCCCCCCCCCCCTAGTATTCCCCCCCCCAACTTCCACCAC